>CAKNWT010208778.1:0-15709 GCA_932066315.1 Andricus coriarius
TACAGTTGATCAGCTTAAAACGTTTTTGAGCAAAAATTCTTAATTTCAAACGCTTTTAGTTTTTAATTGTTTAACAAGGAGATGCTCAGAGTTACTATTTTGCTCAAATCTCATAATTTTCATATCTGTGAATCAATTGGATGACTATGAACTAATTTAGCAAAACATTATTTTCTAATGTCAACCTTTTTACAAAAAAATTTACTTTTTTTTAATTTTAACACTTCTTTTTAATACAAAATTCACTTTTTTCTTGAATTTTCAGCAATCGCAAATGAAAGAAGATTGACAATTAAGTTTTCAAGAGTTGAAAATTGAAGAAACTGAAAACCGAATTTTCAACTGCTAAAAATTCAATAAAAAATTTTTCACAGTTTTTACAATCTGTAAAAATTATTTGTTGAAAAAATTAGATTTTTTCGTAAAGGCAACATTGGCAAATAATGTTTTGGCAAATTAATAGTCAAGCAATAGACTCTCAGTTGGGAATTTATGAAATTCAAAATGAATCCCAACTCTGATCATCTCCGCGTATGTCTTCAAAAGTGCATTTTAAAATTCTTTAAAGTAAAAATCTGTGACTTTATAATTGAAAAAAGTTAGAAATTAAGTCAGAAATTAATTATCAAAAGAAAAAGTTTAAATGAAACTTATTTTAAATTGCAATTATATCATATGATTGGATAGAATTTTCTTCTGGAAACTTGTAAGATTCCTAGTCATTTGCCGCTTCAGCGGCTACCCCGCGTACCGAAATTTCGGTAGAAATACCCGTTTTTTTCGGTACGAATATTGATCTCGCCTAATTTTTCATATTCGTTTCATAATTCGCGCTCTGGCCGTTAATTGGTTTCTGTAACGAGGAAGACAAGATGGCGCTGATGGCATCAGCTGATATCGTCTGCTGGGGATGACGGATGAGATTTTTGGTTAAAGTTTCGTCTTTCGTCGTGCAGACTGCAGTTCCGTTTTCCGATAATATCCGCGTTCGATGCAGGTCTTCGCGTGGGCAAAGTGTAAAGCCAAATCTCGCGAGAGAAAATCGGATGACGTGTAGATAATATTGAGTGCTCGATGTCGACGACACTGGAGAAACGCGAACTTAATCGCGTGCGTCACTGACAGGTGGTACAGGAATGTTTCAATTTCAAAGGCAAAACAGATAGGGTTTCCTTGTTGCTCGTTCGCTAATCTCGCGTCGATCAAGTGGTTCGGGACTGCCGACCAAGAAGAGATACGGCTGTAATGAGCGACTCAGATCAGCGGCAATTATACGTGCCTTACAGAGAATACCAGAGTCAGAACAACATCATCCCCACAGGCAATCTCGTGGAAACTGATGCACTCGTCGACCTCTCATTGACTTCCACCAACAACACCTTGCCACCAGACGAAGACTTCCCGGAGCTTCTCCCGGACGTCGCCTTCATCCCTAACCTGAACTGCGATCAAACGATAGCCATTGATTCCCCTGGGATTGACCGGGAGAGCCAGCCTCTCCTCGGTCGCCTCGAGGTTGATGTCACCTGCAACCGCTTCCCTGGTATTCTTTCTTATTAAAATTATTATTATTATTATTATTATTATATTCTCCTTCACCTATATACTTTTTACTTTATGCTTAATTCGAGGCTAACTTTCCATTGCGCAGGATTACGTTTTCCAAAACAGCTTCTATATTTTCATAAGCTCTATTATTCACATTCTTTTTACTATGATGCTACTTTTTCAAATGAGTCATCCTCTTTGTTTGGGTGCCTAAATAACAAAGACGGAAACATACTTTAAAAACTAATCACGATTACAGTTCCGTTCTTACCTTTGGAATTGACAGTGTACTGTTTCTTAACAGCAGTTTTTGTGCGGCTGTTCACCTATAAGTTACAAATTTTTGGTTATATTACTTTCAGTATTCGATTTTAGTTGTGTTTACACAGTACTATTTTTATATTTTGTATTCTCTACATATTTAGAGCATTATGCTAAGCGTAGATAACGTTTGGTCGAATTTAAATCGACATTGTACAGTGGAAAGTCATGAGTCAATTTTAATCAATTGATTAAACAAATAAGATAATACATGTTGTCTTCGGTGTTTCCACTACTACGAATTTCTAACGAAACAAAAAATTTGTTTGCAATCTTCAATTCATTTCGTTTTTTTAAATTTCTATCAAATCTAGTTATTTGAGCTAGAAAAGTAATTTATTCATATTTTAATTTATACTCTTGTTGCTAAGGTAACTGTTTCATTACCAGAATTATACATTTTTTCCATTTTTTGACATAGTGGCCAGTTATATAGAAAACGAGAAAAAGCCGGAATTTTACATTTTGACGTACTTTTATTTTACATTGATCTTCCGGCATATTTTGTCGGATCCAGGGTGGTGCAAAAAACGCTTTTCGACCTACAGGGCCAGGCCCCCCCCCCCTCCCCAAATTTCCATTTCCGGAGAACGAAAATCCGTAATTTTTTTTCGAAATTCAAATATTAATACTCATACCTTAGGGTTTGATCGAAACGTACCAAGTTTTTTCGGGATTGAAGAGGATAATCTACGAAATGAATCCATACTAATAACTTTCATTTTTAGCCCACCCCACAGCGCCCCAAATATGACCCAAAAATAAAAAAAACTACATTTTCACGGGGGGTAAGGGTGGGTTAAAAATAAAAGTTATTAGTATGATTTAATTCGTAGGCACTCCTCTTCAATCCCTAAAAAATTTAGCAGGTTTCGATCAAACCCTGAAGGATGAGTTCAATTTCTCGAAAATCCCAAATTTCCCTATGTTAATTAAATGGGATTTTGAAGTGCCCGGTGGCTCGTGTTAATATTTGAATTTCGAGAAAAAAAAACGGATTTTCTTTCTTCGGAAATGAAAACTTTTGGGGGAGTGTCTTGCCCTGAAGGTCGAGACAAAATTTTTCAATGCATTTTGGGACCACCCTAATAGCAAGTGACTTTTGCAATAAATATCGTTTCGCGCTTCGAAAAATAATGTGTTTGGAATTGAGGGCCTCAATTTTTGTCAGTATAACTAACCATCTCTGTTAAATTATCGATGATCATTTTATATTTAAGATTTTAAAGCTAATGTTTCGTTCAAAATTGAATGTTCCTTTTATGCTATATATTTATGAATGTAAAGCTTATGTTGATAGATCGTTCAAATACGCAACGCAATTAAATTTTTGGTTTTTCATTTTCCGTATAATTTTCAAAGTGCTTGGGTGGGTAAAACTTTGTGGGCTGTTAGCGATTATTGGGATGAAGCTATTTTTTTTTACCTGTCACCAGGCGCAAATAATTAGTAAAATAAATTTAGGAAATTTTATAGTTTCGTTTATAAACGTTGCAAACTTCAGTCACATGTTCAAATACTAAAATTCGTTTTATATTTGAGAACGAAAGCCTCCTTTTTAAATATTTAACATATTAATTACATAGGAAACCTAAATTTATATAATTAATTACTAATAATTTTCTATTGAAAATTCTTCTTTTGTCAAAAAAGTCGTCTTTTTTGTTTGAAAGTGAATTACTTTCCATTGAAATGTCTTCCATTATATTTTTGGATCAGAATTAATCTCTTTTCGTTAAAAAATCTACTATTTGTTGAAAATTCGACTATTTTGTTAAAAAATCATATTGTTTTATCGAAAATTCAACTGTTTTATTGAATATTCGTCTTTTTGGATAGAAAATCCGTTCTTTTGGATTGAAAATTCATCTCTTTTTACTCGAAAATTCAACTGTTTGGTTAAAAATTCAACTTTTTTGTCGAATATTCGTCTATGTTGCTTGAAAGTTTGACTATTTTGTTGCAAATGCAATTTTTTGGTAGAAAATTATATTTTTCTTGTTGGAAATTCATCTCTTGGTTCAAAATTAACTTTTTTTAGTTCATTTTTTTGATTTAAAAGTCAAATGTTTTCTACAAAATTCGAATTTTTAGCTAGAAAATGTAACGCTTTTGTTGAAAATTAGTCTTTTTGTTTGAAAATTCCACTATTAGGTTAAGAAGGTAATATATTTCGACAATAATTTACATTATATGTTTTACCTTGGAGTTCTAAAATCTTTAATTTTTTTCAAAATTTATATAATACAGCAATTGGTGTGGAATGATTATTACTATAAAGTGGCTACCATGTGGATGTTAATTTTGTCTTCCGGCATGTTATTGTTTAATTGAATAGCTTTTAAAACGAATACATAATACCCAAATACAACAACTAATGGTAAAAATATTTAAATATCGTAATATTTCAGTAATGTTTGAAAAATCCTGCCGATAGAAAAGAAACTCGTTTGAACTAATCTTGAATTCTTTGGAATTCATCATAAATTCTTTGAAATTCTTTAGAATTCAAGAGCGAGTTCGGTCACATACGATATCCGTTCTAAGTTACCGCGGGGGGGGGGGGGCCACAGATAGATCTCCTTTTAATTTTCTATTTCGGCATATATTGCCAGAAATCCACTTTTAAACTCGTTGGAATTAACCTTAAATTCTTTGAAATTCTTTATAATTCAGTTGCATTCGCGATAAAATATGCCAGAAGAGAAAGATAAAATTCGGTATATTTTGTGGAAGACAATAATCCATCTTTATTTTATAATACGAAATTAAACTCTAAATAAACAAGAATTGGAAAAATTGAATCTGGCTCATGATACAGGATCATTAAAAAATTTAAATATAAAAAATGCTTACAATTGACAGTCGATCTCTCCTTTCAGTACATGGACCGGCTCCTTTTTTGATAAAAATTTGAAACCAAAATTCTTGTGCAAGGGAATGCTTTCATCCATCAAATGGTGATTTATTACTGCAGCATATTACACAAAAATATTATATGAAAACAAAAACGGTTTAAACAAAAAACAACGTTTTTACTCCTTAGTTGACAATAATTTTTGTTTGAAAAAAATTATAAGTATTGATAAAGCATAACATTTTAATTAATTCTGTAATCCTGTAATGAAGCTTAAAGATGCCAATGAAGGGCCGAAAGTCTAAAATCTTATCAGTGTTTTTTTTTTATCAAATGCATATGAAGATAGCTTTAATGTAGACACGATTCGAAATATGTGGCCTCGATGTAAATAATATCTCAATTTAAATTTCCTCTTTCTACTTGAAGAAAACTCACCATTTTTCCAAGTGTTAAGAGAATCTTACTACAATATTCACAATTCCTAAAGTTGTCTTTCTAATTTTTTGAAATTCACTTCGCAACGTGCGATAGTATTTAAAACAATGCTTTTGCACGATAAGGCATAAACTGGCACGAGAGATACTGCCAACAATATTTGCACAGAAATGCTATTTAAAGAACTTAGCTTACGCGTACAACTATGACATATTTTATTCTTTTCTTTAATAAACGTGGGCAATCAGGAATTCGACAAAATTTCGAGTAGCAGTGAGTCAATGACGGAAAATGGATCAGGTGTGGAAAGTTGGGACAACTGGTCACTTTACTATCAAGGTATTTAGGCAATTCGGGAATTATTCATGGGCGAAGGCACATTTGGTAGACAGATATTTATTTTCACAACAAAAAAATCAAAATGGAAAGTTTTAGAGTATTAGGATCTGACATAATTTAGGCCTTATGTTTTAATTCTGCATCTGTGTCTATAAATTTCATAATTATTTTTACACGTTTGATACCTATCATTATCAACACGTAGTCAGTTTAAAATATACGACATCTAGCTGAAAGGTTGCATCATCCTCAGAAAGTATGAGAATTATAAACCTACAGAGAGTATTAAACTCGTTTTAATATTTTGCAGATGATCCACAGTTTTCCGACCTAGTTTATCAGGCAGAGGCTGCGATAGACAATGGAATATATCCTGAAAGGATTTATCAAGGATCGAGTGGAAGTTATTTCGTGAAAAATCCTGCAGGGGTACGAATACCTAAATTGAATCAAATCTTCTTTTGACAAAGTTTCATCAATCTTGATCGATTTTAATGAATGTTCTGTTTCACTTGTGATTTTAGAAAATAATAGGAGTATTTAAGCCGAAGGACGAGGAGCCTTACGGTAGACTGAATCCAAAATGGACAAAGTGGATGCACAAGCTCTGCTGTCCATGCTGTTTTGGAAGGAATTGCTTAATTCCAAATCAAGGATACCTGAGCGAAGCGGGTGCCAGCTTGGTAGACCGGAAACTAGGTCTTGGTGTTGTACCAAACACGAGAGTAGTGAAACTTGTGAGCAAAACCTTTAACTATCCGAGGTTTGATAGGCAAAAGGTGCGGATGAAGCAAGCCATCATGGACCAATTCCCCACAGTCGGCTCTCACTTCAATCGCATCGGATTACCGCCCAAAGTCGGATCCTTTCAAGTATTCGTTGATGGCTACAAGGACGCGGACTACTGGTTAAGACGGTGGGAAAGCGAACCGCTTCCTCCACATCTCGCTCGAAAGTTTCAACTTCAATTCGAGCGCCTAGTCATTTTGGATTATATCATTAGGAATACGGATAGAGGTGAGAATCATTTATTCACCACAAAATTCTTATTTACGAAGATATATTCAATATTCGCTTCAAAAGTGAAGAAATATTAGATATACAATAAAAATAGCTAAACTCAAGAATTATTAATTATTTTATAGAGAAACCTTTTCAAAATATTGAAGAACTAAAATTTGATAACTCTTCGAATTGAACCATTTAAAAATGAACTTTTCCTGAATAAAGTCTGCAATATGAAAATATTTGAAGACATGAAAATATTTGAAGACATGAAAATGACATCTGCATAAAAACCACTTGACGTTGGCACCTGAATACAAATAAAGGAATACAATGGAGGGGTAAACTACAAATGGTCTTTATCCAGTTTTGATTCTCATGTCTTCACTTGAAGCTGAAATTCCTTAAAATTCAATAATTTTTTAAGTTTAAAGCTGTCCAATTAAGGAATTTCATATCACACCATTTCAAATACCAAGCCTTAAAGAATATTAAACATATTTTGAAATTGATAATCTCAAGATTGAACAATTTAAAGGTTTGTGAATCAAAAGCAGGTAATTTTAAATTTTACGCGCAAAAATTTGCAATTGAAAGCTTTTAGAAGTAGGTATAGGAAGATTACAAAAAAGTACCAAACAAAGATCAATTTAAAACTCAAGTTTGTCAAATTATTAAAGAATTTAAAATTAAATTATATCACAAATAAATGTTTAGCTTCTTATACCAATTCTTCTACATTTCAGATTTAAAATTGAAACTTTTTAATTATACGTATGATTTCAAATAAGACAGAATTTAAAACTGATCAATTTGAAATTAATAAAAATAATGTATAAAATGCTATTAACCCAAAATTGAAATTAAAGCTGGGAAAATTGAGCAATTTGAAATCATTCAAAAAAAGTATACAAATGAAAAATTTAAAATAATAATAAACAGTATTTACAATTTTTAGCTTAAAATACTTGATAAATTTTCAAACCGTGAAACTGGTTATATTTTCATATCAATATATTAAAAAATTGCAATTTTTTAATTAAACGCTTTTAAAAATGAACTGTTTTAAATATTGATTGTAAGAGTCCAATCTGAGTTGTAAAATCCCGAGGTATTCCGAGATTTCAAATTAAAATCGTAAAAAGTGTAACGATTTTAAATTGTGACTTCAATGTCAGTTAATGCTACAAACGAGTTATGTACCCTTAGGATTATTATCTCGTTTCTAAATAAAAACGCTTCTATGCGTCTAAAATGTTCACAATTAAATAATGCTTTAAACTGAAGCTTTATATAATATAAATTAGTCAATTTAAAATAGTTTCGAATTAAAACATTCATAATTAGGCTATGTGAAATTGAATAAATTAAAATGTAACAATTTCTAATTAATCAATTAAAATTTTAATTGTTCAAAATTTATAACAATTATTATTTTAAACGGTTTAATTTCACCATCTAATATGAAAAACGTTGAAATCGTTCAATTTTAAAATCCTCATAGTTTAAATTTATTACAAGTATTACAAGATGAACTCCGAATTGAAATCGTACAAATTTGAACGATTTAAAATTGTGATTTGAAATTCAATGATTATTACAAAAAAAAGTGGCCTCTCGGATTATTACATACCTCGTTTCTAATTAAAAACATTTGGCAATTTCTTTAAAAATACTACAATTTATCAAAGTAAGCAAGACTTTAGCTTTAGAATATCGACTTTAATTGAAAATTTCGTGCTGACGGAAAGTATCTCTTCAGAATTGAGGTTGATATATGATACGAGGTCGCATATTAAATTACTGGCTCCTTGCAGGTAACGATAATTGGCTAATCAAGTACGAACCCCCCTCGGGGAAAAATGGACTGGAAAGTGGTGACGTAAAAATCGCAGCTATAGACAATGGTCTCGCATTCCCGTTCAAGCATCCTGACTCGTGGCGTGCATATCCTTATCACTGGGCTTGGTTGAGTCAAGCGAAACTACCTTTCAGCGATGTGACACGAGAACTCGTTTTACCCCAGCTCTCGGATCAAAACTTTGTACAAAATCTTTGTAGTGAATTGTTTCAGTTATTTAAGGTATGGTATCATAAAACTGAAAGCCCTCTTACTTTCAACATAATTTGAATTGGAATTTTTGTTTGGATTTTCATGAAAGAATCCTACTCGTTTGCAGCAAGATAAAGGTTTCGATCGACACAACTTTGATAGACAAATGAGTGTTATGCGGGGTCAGATACTGAATCTACAGCAGGCACTAAAAGACTCTAAAAGTCCCGTACAGCTTGTACAAATGCCGGCTGTCATCGTTGAAAAGTAAGCTCTTTAATATTAATAGTGAAAAATCTGCCAGCGAAACACTTTTTCCACTTTTTTTTAGAGAATATTTTTCAATTTTAAATGAGGGGTTGATCACTAGAGTGGTTTAAAATCACTTTTTTATACAGGGCAACGATCCTCCCAACGTGGATACAAATGCGAAAAAGGAAATTTTATATTTTGTTTTTCGACATTTTGGTAATAACTTCTGAGGGTTTGGGAAAGTTCAAGGACCTTTCGACGAAAAATTCTATGTATCCATCATATAAGGTTGCCAAACCTAAAATACCGCCAAGTTTGCCCAAAGTACCCCTTTGAGCACTTTAATCCCTTTTTCCCAGAAATAATTATTATTGGTCTATTGGAATACTTATCAATATTTTAAAGAAATTTTCATTTATTTAAGCAAATTTCATTTGTTTAAATAATTGTTTTTCTCAAAAAGTCGGCTCTTTTCTAACAGCATCATAATCTATAGATTGCCCACGACAGTATATTGCTCGCCTAAATAGTCGAACAAGAATTAAAGTGCACAAAATTACCTGTAAAAAAATTTAAAAAAAAGTTTTGTCTTGAATAGTAATTAATTATGACTAGTAATGACTTTCAGAAGTAATTTTTTATTGAAAAATTGGCCAAAAATATAATTGAGTTTCCGTGAAATGTCTAATGCAATATTTAATTTCGATATAAGTTGTACTCATATCAGTTGAAGCAGAATAAATTTGCTGGAGATATAAAAAATGCCCTAGCTCAGATAAACCTAAAGTTATAATGTAATGGAAATCAACCTTTTTATTGAATTTTATTAAATATTAAGTTTTTCGGAAGTAACCTGTGTCTGTTACATTCCCCGTCAAAAAATGTGTTTTTAAGAATAAAAGTAAATAAATTTTCCAGCTAAAATACAAAATATTCAATGTCCTGTCTTTAATATTTCGCGAAATATCGCCCAGAAAAGCATGCCTTTCGACAAGAATTGATACAATTTTTACTAAAAGGTAGTTGTAAATGTGTTTTTCGAAATATTAAAGATAGGATATTCACTATTTTGTAGTTTTTCTGGAAAATTAATTTATTTATTTTCTTATAAGCACTTTTTTCACATGGAATACAAGTTATTTCCACAAAACGTAATGTCTAATAAAATTCATTAAAAAAGAGTAATTTTCCGGACACAGTAACTTTAGACTTATCAATGCTAGAATATGGTTTTTTCAGATCTCTGGCAAATTTATTCTGCTTTAAGTGATGTAAGCGCAACGTTCATTTAAAACGAACAGAACATGTAAGATATTTCACAGAAACTAAAATTAAATTCTTTTTAAGTCTAATTTTTCAATCAAAAATCACTTCTGGGAGTCACATCTTCTAAAATATTTAAGATAAAACACTAAATTTTGTTATTTTGCAGGGTATTTTGTGCATTTTAATTCTTGTTCTGACTATTTAGGCGCGCAATGTGCTGATAAGGAAGAATTAAGAAAAACCTAACTTTTTGCACCTATTTTAATAGATTTTAAAGCCTTCTGAATGTTACATGATGTTTAATCATTAGAGGCTTCTTTACATACCAAACTAACGGGTTAAATTTAACTTGAAACAAATGTAAATTTATTTCACAATTTACTTTCTCAACTTTATTTTCAGAACTTTTTTTCAGCTGTCTACTAAAAAAAAACACATCCAAAAAGTAAAATAACTATAGAAATTGTGAATTAAATAAAGGAGTTAAACGAAAATCTACCTAATGCCCCATACATGTACGCGAATTTGGGGTATTTTCTCTCTTTTCTGCTATAAATACTATTGCAACTAATGAATCTTGAAAACATACATTTTTATATTCATGAATTTTTTTAAAACAATGTATTAGTTATTTCCAGCATTTAGTCAAATTCTAAAAGTATTTGTACAGAAGTTAGTTTCTTTCTTATGAAATAAAAATAAATAAATGAAACGTCTGGGCTTCGTGCAGAAGTAACATTTTTGGATTTATGCGTACTCTTCGGGGCACCGAGCGGGTGTACATCTATACATAGAATTCTTGTTTGGAAAGTCCTGTATAAGTCATAGAACTTTCACCTGTTAAAATTTCTAAAAAACAAAAATATGAAATTTCTTTTTTCGGATTTGGAAACCGCGAATACTCAAAAGTCTATTGGTCAACCCCTGTATTTTAAATAAGATTTTTCAATCAATGTACGCCTATTTCGTAATATCATTGTTTAACTTACAATTAGTCACCGACAGACGTGTAAAAATAAGAATTTGATCAATAATCAGCAGAAAACAAAATATATATTGAATTAATTCTTTCAGATTCTCGAAAGGAAACGGAACGCAGAAGTTATTTTCCTTTTCGGGCGCATTCACGCAACGCTTCCAAAGCAAGAGTCCTTTCTTCTCCTGGTGTTGAGTGCTTCGAATTTCGGGATCGATAATAATGGTTTTATCGAAGATAAAGTTACTGGAGCACTCTACAACGACGACTTTCTCCGATTATATTTCTCTGTAATTCTCATGACCATCCAAACTTTGCTTTTTAATCAGTCCTTACAGGATTAGTTACTGTTCATTATATTAATCAGTCTATACTTGATCATATTAATTGGGATCTAAATATTATTCATATGCTTATACATTGTATAGAGTAAAATATATTCACGTTGAAGTCAGTCTCCCTCGATATGTTTGAGGCAGGGATTAATTTATTAATGGCATGAAAGATCGCAAACGTATGTACAGATTTTACCCTAGGCATCGAACCAAAGCTAAAACTTTGAATCGATTATACTTTTATAGCGTTTGTGCCAAGAAAACATACTGTTATTATTAAATCATTGTACATTAACTCTCGTGTTTCTCTGCGTTTGATCATCTCTCTCAAATCATATATTCAGCGCCTGCGAGAAAATAATTGAAAGTGTAAAAAATGTATGAAGCTGGAAAGTGTTTTGGAATTAGGCCTGGATTTCTATAAATTCGAGGCGATCCTAGTTAAGAATTTAAGATGGAGAAATTTTATGTCCGCGCGCGGATTATTGTGAGGAATCTATATTTCCTGCCAGTTAGAAAATAACTGATACAAAATTGCGAAATTTCCATGGAAATAAATCCCTTACGTTTGTAATCACTTTCTCGAATTTCACTTTCTCGTTGCATTCAAGTTAACGAACTTCTCTTGATTTTTCATTTTGAGTTCTTGTTTGTAGAAAAAATATATTTGCTTTTTACGAGGCTAAAATCAATTAATCGTCCCGAGACATCATATGTTTTACAGCGAAGTCAGTTCTGTCAAAAGACCGCTCTTTTGACAGTTCTTGTCACTTTTGATTAATGATCGAGATTTTTTATCAGTGGAGCTTTTTGTATAAAATCGAATTTTTACGCGAAACGTGCGCGAATTGCTAAAAAATAGAAGAAAATGGAAGTCATAGAACTTTCCGCCAGGAGGCCGCGAGCTGTACCTCAAAGACCAACCACATGTCCTGGCGCTAAAGTAATTTATAATTCATAATTTACATTTCTTTTAATGTCATTTCCAAAATTCTGTAAATAAATCCTAGAAATTATTGATTCAGACATTCCAAAGAAGCTTAAAAATGATAAAAGAAATGAAATTGTATGGTTAATTTTGCATAAAACAATTTATGTTGTCTCACGAGTTTTTTTAAGGCCTCGAAGCGAATCTAGAAGCCAGTGTGTAAGTTAATTATAGAAAATGTCCTTGTTTTAAATTTATTAGTAGAGATTGTTTTTAATTTTGTTCGTACTTACAATGTATTTAAAACGTATTTTTAGATAATGTCTTTATTTTCATCGTACCTATACGCAGAAAATATATTTAATACATAAATCCACTTTTGATTTTCTATTGCAAGATTATACTTCCACTTATTTATTTCGTATAAGAGTTGAGACTGTATTTTTTATTTATTTCTTTATTTATAATTTAGTGTAGTAGGAGATATGTGCAACCACCTCGCATGCAATCTTTTGCTCCACAAAACACTTATTGCCCTCCTTCAAGTCCTTTGGATGCGGGAACTACTTATCATCTTTCCTACTTGAATGTGGATCGTCTTGCTCGACCCAAAGCTTTTCGTCCTACGCAAAATTTAGACGTTTCGGATGGAAAATTCTCTGACGATACTACCACCAAAATGAGCTACAAACCAGTTTGGGGTATCATTAAAGCGAAACCTATTTTACCACGAAATAGGTAAGAAAAATCTGGCTCAAGTTTTTAACTAATTTTGAAGATACTTTGATTTTAAAAATGGAAGTTCATAAAAATTGCAAAATGAGTTAGGGGAGACCACCCTACAGTAGATAACCATTATCTAAAAGCACAAATATACCTAAAATAATTATTTCTAATTTTAATTTATTAATGCGTATATTGTTCTGAGTATTAATTAAATAAAATAGATTACGTGACATACATTAGTGTTTTAAAATAATGATTATCTACTGTAGAGTGTTCTCCCCTATATCCACGATGGCCTATAAAAGAATACCGATTCACGCGAATGGTGATCTATCGGTTTGTGCAATTTTTAATCGGTTTCATAAATTTAATCATTTTAATCGGGGTCACCATACAGCCACCACCGATTCAGGCAAATTTCATTGGATTATTCATTTTTTTTTTATCGGAACCATCCAAACGGTATTTACCAGTTGAGTTTCTCATATTTCAGACAGCTCTGACTGAGCAAATCGAGTAAATCGACATTTACTGACTGTAAATGTCGATCCGATTTAAAAAAATGAAAAATAATTTAACGAAATTTGCCTGAATTGGTGATCGCTGTATGGTGGTCAATTCAAATAATTATAATTCACGTGAATCGGCATTCTTAAATTCCATGATTCAAATAATTCCCATTAAATAATTTATTTTTTCTTGGGCACTGGACCGAGAATTTCTAGAAACTAGAAAGTGACAGTAAATTTATTTTCAACTGATTTTTTGAAAAAAATTTAGTAGAAAAACTTATCTAATCACTTTCAATGTCGTTTGATATCATATGAAACAGATCATTTTGAAAATCTTTTAAAAAATTCAAGCCTGGAGACTGTGTTTGAAATGTTCAATTCGTAACATTTTAAAAATTAAAATTATTCAGTTCGCATAGGGCGTAGCCGTAGCGTAAAATACAAAGTTTAGAAAATGATAGACTTTCGATCCTATTCTTTTCCTTTTTACAGAAAAACCAACTGTGTCGAATTTCGTTTCGATGAAAAAAAATTGTGATCAGTTTTGGCAAAATTATCCGGAAACCCCAGAAAAAACATGTTTTTCTTAATTTGCATGATACATTATTGGTTATTTTAATTTTTGCATTGTATATTTATCAAAATTAGTGGGCATTTTTAATTTTACTTACTAGTGGACTCCATGAAAAATATAAATGTGTAATCATTTTCAACCCTTGAACCTCCTAATTCATTAGATTTTCATTAATTATTACAATTTCTCAAAACTTTTTTTTATTCAAATATAGTTTTTTTTCTTTTAATCGCTAATGGAAAAACGTTTACAAACAATTTTTAAAACTGCAAACATTTTTACAGGTACCTATCAACTAAATACAATAAATTACAGGAGTAGAACTTTTGTCTCTTATTCAGCCCAATTTTGCACATTATTGTACTTTGTTGCGAGCTTTGTTGTATATTGTTGTATTTGACTGCAGTTGAAATATTTATCAAGAATGTACAGTTTATGCATAAACATATATTTTTTTCGACCTGGAATTACAAAATTTAAATGGAAAATCGAAAAAAAGTTCAGTTTGTACTTAAAGCTCTGAAACTTAAAGCTTTTTCCATTTTTTAAAGATTCCATCCTAATATACTACAGTTTAAACGTAAAAGCTTTTTTACATTCTCATCACAATGAGAAGGTTTTATGTGAAAATTGACTATCCCGGATTTCTTTAATCTCCACGTTACGGATTGAGTTGGAATTAGGCACACATTATCAGGGACAAAAAAGAAAGATCGAGTTCGTTAACCAGCTATTTTGCATGCAAATTCAAAAAGTTAGAGCATTGTCAAACAATTTTGAGACCATTTTTGTTATTTAAAAATTCTATGTACGACTATTCATAGTACTCGGAAGTTAGAATTATTTATCCTTACGACTTTTTTCGATAAAAGAAAATTATCAGAAATATAGTATTTTCAAAATTCAAAAAAGCAAACGAAAATGAAAATGTTAAGCCAAACAACGCACAATATGAAAAAAGTCAAGAGAAGGCAAACTTTGCTTTTTGAAAGACCTAGAAGATTATGATAACAACTTTTTGAATTTTCTTGAAAAATCGAACATTCAAATTTTGATCGCACAAAAAATAATGATGAAATTCCATTTTGCGATCAAACTACGCAAGATACGAAAAAAATATGAAAAGGCAAAAATTGTGCACCCAAAAAAGATCTAGAAATTCGTTATTAATCAATTTTTGATAGGACGCGTAATTTTGGTTCTATTCGTAAAAAACAGCATTAAAAATAAAAAAATTAAATTATTGGACAAACGACACAAGCTACGAAAAAAATAAGTAGACAAAAGTTGTTCACCCAAAAAAGAGCTATAAATTTGTTATTAATTAACAAAAGAAAATTCACAGTCACCAAAGTACAGTTGTCGATGCGCGCGATGAGAATGTGCAATCACTTGCACAGTTTAACATAAAATGTCATCAGTGTTTTAAGTATATTATTATCACCCTAGGTCAAAAAGAAAACTTTTGGGATGCAAAAATCGTCAATTCTTGTATACTTTCTTGTAAAATATTAAAAATACAACAATATATAAAAAAATATCCGAAGTAGGCGACATATGATATTCGATTCTGCTTTAT
>CAKNWT010208783.1:1305-15932 GCA_932066315.1 Andricus coriarius
ATAAAACTGATGTTTTTACCAAATTATATCAATAAATTATTGATAAAAAAAATTTTAACTTGGGCAAAAACTGACTTGCGTTTACACTCTTAACAGATGAACAAATTATTGAGATAGATTCGAAAATACTTTTCAGAGAATGTTATTAAAAACATGGTTATTTTAAATGAAATTTTTGATAAAAAATAGGAATTTCAACAGTAATCCACGAAAATTATTTTAGATTCTATATCAGAATAATAAATTTTATTAGATAAACTAAGGAAATTATTTTCATAATATCTCGGGGAATGTAAAGATGGCTTTTATGCAAATGTTTTTGGAGTGAAAAAAAACACGTTTTATTCTATTATAAGACACATTCTTATATTTTATTTCAATATTTTTAGAAATATTGTATATGCAGAAATACGAACTTAAAAATAAAATCTGCTTACATCCAGTTTTTTTCAATGTAATAATAGCCATCTTCTAATTTATTTCGAACAGAAATAAGTAATATCGCGAAAATTGAGAACGACGTAGGAATACTTAATACCGCTTCATATTGGGAAGCCTGTAAATGTTCGTTTAAGAAACAATCGTGCAACTTTGTTGAAGGAATTTGATATCTAGCAGAATAAGGTAGCAAGTGAATAAAATTTTTCTCCTCATTTAAATTTTGGAGATTTAAATCCTTTATGCGACCAGTTGTAAAAATAAATGACCGATTTTAAATTCAAAGGAAGGCATACCGTTTTCATCATAAATAATAATTCATTTGAAATAATTCTTAATATCTTTATGCATTTTACAGTTACTTTTTGTTGTAAACAATTTATTTGCACATTAAATCACTCTAAATAAGCAAGCCAATGGTAACCAAGCTGGTTGCAGACTTAACGCATGCGCTGTGCGAAAAGATGCGAGTTTTGGAAGCACTCAGTCTTCGTTCAGTGTCTACTTCATTCATACCAATGTGAATTTGTCACCAAGCGCGCCACTGCAAATTCTCGCAGACAGTCATGGAGTGTTTCCCTGACTCCTATTCGAGTTCTTCGTTCCTGAATCATGCACTTATTCAATGAAAGTCTTCGAAAATATGAAGAGTTTTTTTGTAACCATTTTATGACTGTATACATATTTTTTAAATCTTTTTGATAAAAATTCCTAGACTGTTGTTCCTTGACTGTGCTTAAAAACTTCCATGACTTTTTTTTAATTTTTCCATGAAAATTTATAACCTCTTTATAGAAAGTATACGAGACTTTATAGAAATAATGGCCCGTCCAAAAGTCCAAGTAAATTTTCCAAGAAGTATTTTTTCCGTGTGTCAGATAATCCCATAGGAAGATCCATACTGTTTATCCCAATCACATCTACTAAGCAAAGCTCTCCACGGGGGCCCATGAGTATCCAAAATCGTCCGTTTCTGGCGTCTACCACGCCGCTGACAATCTTCGTCACACATGTCTTATAAACAATTTTCCTTCACACTTTTATATCCTGGCATACAACTTAAATAATATAGTACACATTCTCAGTTCATAATATTATATTAAGATGAAATAACTAAATAAAATATCATAAGTATAAAATCTGAAATGATTATGTTTATACAAATTCTATTATTAAAAATTTTAAAACAGCTATTTTAACCCAGTAAACGTGACAACTGTAAGCTTCTAGTTTAAAATTGTGATTATAGAAAAATTCTATTTCTCGATAAAAAAATAGCTGCACTGTAAAAAAATTTGGTGTAATTCTACGTTGCGCCACGATGGGAATTATTCGACCTGCGCGTAATCATGTAAGTTTACACACTTCTGTAAAAAATGCAGGAGTTAAATTTTCAGCGTCACATTTCAAATTTTAGGTTATGTTCGTGAGATTCGAAATTTCTTAAGACTCTAGCAGAATAAATTAGGCGCAGATTACTTTTCTAAGATATCATTCTTACTGAGAAAACTATTTTTGATTCACATAGAACCTATCACTATTTAAGCAAGGTTAGAGGCTCTAGTTCGTAATTTTATTATAAACGTGAATCAAATAATGTCCATTGTTGGACGTAGTAATTTTACATCGGTGTGTTATTTTACACTGTTCCATATGGTAAAATTAGACTAGATCGAAAATTTCTGTGCGACATTGGTAAATTTACCAGATTATACATTATGATTTCAAAATACTGTGCTACTCTGCGCGAAAAATTACAACTGATTGTAAATATCACCAAAGATTTTTTACGGTATATGAAGAAAATATATAGTTGCTAGGGTTCTGTAGCCCCGGGCAGAAATTATTATATTTTCAGTCGGATGTCAGTCCGTCCGTCGTACGTAGAAAAAATTCTCGGGAAGAGAAGTAGGGGAAGGGATGGCAAGGAAGTGAGGAGAAGGGATCGAAGAGAGGGGATGGGGATGGAAAACAGGAGAAGTAAGGGGGCAGGGTATCGAGGGGAAATGAGGGGTGGATAAGTATAGGAAGGGGCAGGTATTGATAAGGGGATAAGGGTGGGTAGTACCCTAGCGGACCGAATGAACGGAACGGATACGCTACAGCGTATCTTTAGAGTATCCACATCGTATCCTCTCCGTATCATGCAAGAAAAACTCATTAGAAAAGGAAGATGAACATTTAACTTGTTGAAATTCGGATTTTACATGAAATTTTGCGTTAGAAGGTCACGGAGTAATTGCAATAGTTTTTCTTGCAACGATAAAAAAAAGTTGAATTCAACAAATAAATAATACACTTAACCTACAATCAACTGTATTCGCATGAAATTTCTACCATTCAGAGCGAATTTAGGAAAAATTCCACCCGTACTTTGCACTTTCATTGAAAATAACAATTCAGTAGACTTATTCTAGATTATTAATTTAATTGGGAATATTTTACAAGTTTTAAATAAATGAAAGCACTTAGAGTTTTCACACACACTGCTATACCGACCTTTATATTAAATTGCATACACATGTTTATTAAATTCACTACACCAAAGTATGTTACATTTAAGTAGAGGTAGTGCATATTTGATTCACACAATAATTTACAACGTCCTTTAACGACTTAATTTTTACATTTTTTAGCGCTATTTGGTCGAAAAATATATGTTGATGAAGACATAAACGGTCAGAATTAAAATCTTTCTTATAAAAGGATGTAATAACTGTTACAATCGAATCTTTTCCTGTCGCATAATCTTCGAATTTCTCTAAGAAATTTTTTTGATAATAATCTTCTGGAATAAAATAAGCGTGAGCATTATTCAGCACAGCATCGATTCTAGAAGATTTTCTATGCTGGCGAGGAATTTCCAGGTCAAGTAGATCGAGGGTAATAGTCTAATCTTCAAAATCTGAACTTCGAACTTTTTCTAGGTGTTCTGTAGTTAGTTGTAATGTGGGTGGGGTGTCCCGTGAGGTTCCCTCCCCCTTGTGCCACGCTCATGTTTATTCTCAAGGCAGTACTTCGAATCCGGCCAATCTTCACCGAGTGTTTTTGGATCTCGGTAGGTTTTGATGTTACCATCGTTCTGAGAATATACCTCTGAAGTGCCAGCCGTATCTATCGCACAGTAAATGAAGTCTTACTTTTGTAACTGGCAAAGTGATCCTCACCCACTCTGCCATTCGGCAGCCTCCCTAGCAGGCCGCAGATGGAGAGTACAGCCAGACTAGAGTGGATGGTGCGATCCCTTTGAGATCCTCAGTTAGATGCACAGATTCAAAGCACTCTACTGGTGTCATGTAAGTGTATGTGTGCGTGTGTGTTTATTAATCAAAATTGTCCAGCGATCATCGAACGTGATTCCCCCGTAGGTGCCTCAAGCGCAAGAAGATCGCTGCTCATTTTCGACTCTTCTCAAGATCGACTTCGACCCCCAAGGTTAGGCTCTTGAAAGGCCAATGTATTCTTGGTACGTAACCAGCTTCTCCTTAGGGGACGTACAGTTTAAGGCGTCTTCCGAACCACCTCGAATTTTGTCATGTGCTTCACTAATACTGAGATCGCATTTTTGGAGCTCAGCATTTAAAACCTCAATTCTTTCTAAAATTAAAATTACAATAGTCGTGAAGAAGTAGAACTCGAAACTATCCATTACTTTAAATAGCCCAGCTGCTTTGGCGCACGCAGATACATCCGACTCGCGGTCGTCCCGAAAAAGTTTAGGCAAGCACTAAATTAAAAATTTAAGTAAATTAAGTAAAAAATTTGCCAATTGATATTCTTTGTTCATTTTATGAACCAACAGCTAAACTTTACTGGCAATATAATTTAGGGAAACTTAAAAAAAAAAAAACATTTTTCTCTGCCTATAGATGTCCACAGTATCTATTTGTTATGCAACTAGCTTATGTAATTCTTTATATACTTTGTTTTTAAAATTAACAAATAGTATCATGATAAAGTATTATCCTGTCGATGAAGGCAATTCATTTTATGGCCAAAATATTGCTTTAAAGACGAGTAATCGCAAGTGTTCACCATTTTATATTATAATTTGCTCATAACAAATAATATTACTTATGAAACCTTTTTCCCTGGCACACGCCTCTGTGCATTAAATCCAAGAGATACTGTGAGTAGGAAAGCTATTTGCATTAACATACAATTTCAAAGAATGACAATTCAAGAATCGCTTGCACATATAAATTCTAAATTTTCCTTAAAAAATCTAAAATTAAATAAGTACTCGTACTGCGTTTTAAAGTTATTTTAAACTTTATTATTGGATTTCACCCCACTATGCCTGTCGTTGCACGTGGATAGTGAGGCCGCACGGCTGCACTAAAAACTTAATATCTCCGAAAGTTAAAGAGTGTCCAGCAATTTTTTTTCAATCGAAGCAGATAATTATAAGGAATCAAAATATTTATATTTAAATAAATTAAAAGTACTCTTTTGAGCAAAAAGTTGGAAAGAATTTTGGATTTTTTTTAAAACCTTTTTTATTTTTGAATTGCACTGAAAAGTTTAACCGATTTTTATCCGAAATCGCTATAACCCCTGCATCTATGATAGAGTACCTATCGCACTACCACCGATCGCGACTTCCCCTACTCGCTTTGATCCCACTAACGACTTTTCAAAAACTGTTGACATTCAATGCAACCTATTAAATACGTAAGTTTCAAATTATAAATGGCTATCAGTGGGGAATGTTTTCACAGAATAAATTTTAATTAAATATACTCTTATTTACCTATAATATATTTTTCAAAGAAAACAAAAAAAATTAGAAATCACTTTTAATATTTATTCTCAGAGTTTATCAATTTGTGCTGAATTTTTATTAAGGAATGATCAAGCTGAGCATACAATAGAAATTGTTTTATATGGAAACACTTATATGCCTATCCAGAGTTCTCAATTTTTTTTTCTGAATGAAACTTTGAACAAACCTGAACGTTTTTTTTAGGATTGGTATGTAAAAGTAGCCTAATACTCTCTAAATGTCCTCTGCTACTCGTTTGTACAACTGTCAAATTTTAACATTAACCTTTTTGAATAGGTTCAAATTTCTCAACCAATCAGATGTGATAATAAAGCGCAGGGGGGGAAATATTGTTGATGCTGAAAACAACAGGTATAATTATTATTGCGGTAAAAATGTGGTATCTACGATTGATATAAACTGAGATTAAAGATTTTATACGTAAATAAGTGAGTATAATTGTTCTTAGGAAAATAGCACTCTTTGGTAAAATTTATCACTCCGATTTTAGGCGTGCGATCCATGCCCTTGCCGAATGCGAACTGACCCGTACCCTTTGTCAGGCCCAAACCGCTTCTCTCAGATTCCGCTCTTACGCAGGGTCATGGAATTTTCCATGACTCTGTGTGCGAGGTGAAACCCCGCAAGCGCAATGAGCTGACAACGGTTCATACAGAAAGATATTTTCACGAGACAAATTTCTCTCCTCGACATACCCCCTCCCGTATTCCTAGTCAGTTAGGAATACCAACATGGCACTCGAGGATACACAATTTGTGTTCTGGTTTCCTGTAAGTTCCCGTGGCTGTCTTCATACCTGCAACTCGTACCCTTCCATCTCGTGCTGGATGGATTGCCGATATTGTCCCTGGTACCCATTGATTCTTGGGAAGCTGGTTATCCCAGATAACGAAGACGTCTCCCACCTGCAGATCTCGTCCCTTTGTGAACCACTTGGTTCGTAGATTCAGAGTGGGTAGATACTCACCTACCCAACGCCTCGAAAATTGTTCGGCCATGACTTGAGATCGCCGCCACTGGTTCCTTCGTAGCAAATCGTCTTTGCTAGAGTTTCCTGGTGCTCCATGCCTACCAGCATTTCATAGCAACAGAAAGTGGTTTGGTGTTAGACATTCTGGATCTTCTGATGTGTAGGTTATAGGCCTGCTATTCGCCGAATACTCTGCTTCGGCGAACAGTGTCTGCAAGACCTCTTCTCGTGGTGGTTGTTCTCTCATGTTGGCTTCTAACGCTCGGTTTACTGACCCTACTAGCCGCTCCCAGCATCCGCCCATATGTGAACTTCCAGGTGGAATGAAGTGCCACTCGATGCCCTTCGTAGCCAGTTTTTGCTGAATCACGTCCTGATCCAGCTCTTCTAAGGCCTCTCGTAGTTCCCGTCTCGCTCCGTAGAAATTCGTCCCGTTGTCTGAGTAGATCTTCGTTGATTTTCCGCGTCTGGCCATCATCGATCTCAGGGCCATTATCATGGAATCCGTTGTCAGTGAGGCTGCAATTTCGAGTTGCACGGATCGCACATTCAAGCATGTAAATAATACTCCATACCTCTTCTCATGCCTCCGTCCGATGGTCACATTCAATAGTCCAAAATAATCCACGCCTGTGTTGATGAATGGCCTGATGGAACTCTCGGTACGTACATCGGGAAGTGGTGCCATTCTTGGTGCGGATGGTCTCACCTTTCGGATCTTGCACATTTGGCAGTCTCTGATCACAATCTTGACAGCAAGTCTGATGTTGGTTACCCAATACTGAATTTGTAGGTCGTTTATCACCCTCTCTTGACCCAGGTGTCCAGCTCTCTGATGGTGGAACTGAATGAGCAACCTGACACCGTTATGCTTACCATCGAGGATGATGGGTGTTCTAACCGCTGAGCTTTTGAGCTGCTCACTAAGTTCCGTGTCAGGAACCTTCTGAAAGAAGAAATGACGATGACATTCCAGGTTGAATCTACCTGAAATGTAAGAGACACGAATCTTCCATCCTAGTGGGATGAGGACTGCAAACGGTTCGTTGTTTTTGCCCATGACGGCCTTTGTTTGTATCTTCAGATGAGCGTTATCCTCCCCCATGAGGATTCTTGGAACTTCACCGCTCATTTTCGGGATATACAAATCCTTTATGTGTTCCCAACCAGCATTCTTTACATTCAGGTTCTACTCTGGCAGACCTAATTCATATTACGTCCTAATGTCTTCCAGTTTGTACCTTTGCCCTGCTCCCTGGATCCAAACGTCAACACGTTGTGATGAGGCCTCGTCGAGAGTCGCTTTGTTCATCCATTGCGACTGCAATGGATCTACTTCACCCTTTAATTCTAGTTGTATAGCCACGTGTGTCGCAATCAAGGTGACTGTGAATCCCGAATCCAAGAAATCGTAGGTATCCATCTAACCGTCTGGCCCCGAAAGAGTTACTGCAACAATAGATAAAAATACCTTTTTCTTGGGTTTTCTTGCCACATTCACAATTTCGAGGTCTTCTGATTTAGCTTCTGCTGGATGATCATTCGTCGAGTTCGGCTGCTTCGAGGCGTAAGGAATTCTTTCTTCGAAGTGTTATAAGGAATTGTGTTTCTTCTGGCAGCCTCCTTTGCCACATTCCTTGTTCCTGCATTTTCTGACAGGGTGTTTTGCTGTCCAACATTCAAAACACACTTTATTCTTTGTAGCCCACTTCCACCGGTCATCGACATGCAGCTTCTTAAATTTTTCGCACTTGACTATTGTGTGATCTTTATCACAATAGCTGCAGCTTTCCTTCTCGCCATCAGCTAAGTTCAGCAGAGTCCTGTCCTTTCCGTGCTTTGCCTCTAAAAAAAGGTTACAAAAAGTGCTCGCCGCACCTGCATGTTTCTCCAACCATGTAGCAAACTGTTCGATAGTCACAATGGATGGATTCAAGGTAGATCTGGCTAATTTAAATTTCATCGCAGTCGGAAGTTTTTCGATTAATTGATCTCTCAGCAAAGGACCTATCAAATAATCGAGTCGGTTCGAGGACTCTATCGTAGCTATGAGATTGGTTCCGATATTAGAAAATTTTATTATGCTACTCGGACGTTCTTATTTTATTCGAGGATATTCGATTGCTTTTTGCATAATGTCCTGAATAATGTATTCAGGACGACCAAATCGATTTCGTGAACTTTCAATTACCTTGTCTACCTTGGTTGTCATGGGCAGTGCCTGAACTACTTCCTGAGCCTCTCCTTTGAGACTTTTCTGAAGACCCGCCGTATTCTCCACTGGTGAGAATCTACAAGACTCAGTCGCTGTCTGAAATGTGCTGATAAACATTGTCCACTCCGAAATATCTCCACTGAACGCTGGCAGATCGTATCTCATCGCTTGTCGAGCGATATATTTCTTGAGGCCGAAATTGTCTTGTTCCTCTTCATGGTCCACTTTTTGACCTGGCCGTCGAGATAAAGATAATTCGTTTGAAATGTCCTTACCAGGTACCTTTATCTCCGATTGATCCTCCAAGTCCCTCTCCGGAGATCCAATTCAAGACTCAACCTTTGATACTGCTGATCGTTCTCTGCTTCCTGATCTTGATGGCTCAACCTCCTCTTCAGACATGCTGTACTCACGCTGGAGTTTAGCCAATTCTTTTTGAGCCTGTAAGCGTACAAGCTCCTGTTGATGCGCAAGCCTTTTTGGTTCAGCCTCTTCTTCTAAACGAGCCAATTCTTGTGCTTGGCGGAGTTCGACATCTAGGCGCATCCTTATCAATTCGCCTGGAATAGACCGCTTTGATTTCCCAGGACCTGTGCCCGAGCGCTTCGTTGTCGCCGATCCGGTGCCCGAACATTTTGTTCTTGATGAGTGAGTGCCCGAATTTTTAGTTCGCGATGATCTTGACGGGCTGGCAGCTTTTCCCCTGTCTATTCTCTTCTTCAGAGTTCTTGTAATTGCAACATAGCGGTTCGGCTCCTTGCCAAAATTCTCCCGTTGACTCCTCCGTGCTATGCTCCCCTCCTACGCTCCTTCCGGAGTTTCAAATTGGCCCATGTTCTCGCCCCCTCTCTGACCACCCCAGGCTGTATCTACGTTGAAGTTCGCTGCATCGCTCGAAGTTATGAAGTCGTCGGTCGGTTTGCTTTTCGATGTACTATCCGTTCCATCGACGTTATCCGCGCTTACTAATGCACTTTCCATACACTTTTCGCTTCTGCTCTTACGACGCACAGTTTTCCTTCCACTAGCACTGTCTTTTTCACCATCACGAATGCTTTCTACCTGATTATTTTTGTCACTCATTTTGAAGTCTTAGTCTATTTCACAAACACAGTCAATAAAATCACTTTGATTCACTTCCGCATCCACCGCGATAGGATCGGGCTCTCGAAGGACCAATGTCAATTTTTGCATGTGATTTTAATAGCAAAATTTCTAAAAAAAATAGATATTTAAGATAAAAGAGGATGAGGTCAATGGAAGAAAACACTGCACTTCAAATAACGGAATTTAATCAATGTTATTGCACGAAAAAATATAAATTGATTAAGAAAACAGGTATAATTATGATTGCGGTAAAAATGTTGTATCTACGATTGATTTGAACTGATATTAAAGATGTTACACGTAAATAAATGAGGATAATTTTTCGTTGGGAAATAGCACTCTTTGGTAAAACTTATCACTCCGATTTTAGGCGTGCGATCGATGCCCTTGCCGAATGCGAACTGACCCGTACCCTTTGTCAGGCCCAAACCGCCCCTCTCAGTTTCCGCTCTTACGCTAGGTCATGGAATTTTCCATAAGTCTGTGTGCGAGTGGGAACCCGGCAAGCGCAATGAGCTGACAACGGTTTACACAGAAAGATATTTTCACGAAACAAATTTCTGTACTCGAAACTGTTGGTTTAGATGAAACTGTTTCTTTTTGTATTAAAGAAATGTTTTATATAATATATTCAGAACGATCATATGTTTGAATCAAGTAAATTTTCTTTCATTCAAGATAATTTTTTCATAGTGTTAACATTTGTAGGAAATCTACAAAATGTATTATGTTAAATTTACTTTACATATGTGCATATTACACATGATGTGCGCTACAATACATGTGTTGTAACACGACGACACTTAGTTCATATGTATTGGATTTTCACCTTCACAATATCGTCATTTTAATTTTGCCTTACTCATATTGTAAGAGTGTGGTAACATTCTAAAAAGTTTCAATAGTGTGTTTTTCGGGGAAATAATTTGTATGAATTTTATAGATACACATACCTATTTCCCAAATGTACGATAAAAAATTGTAATCTTCCACTCTTCTGAATTCTGTGCAACAGTAGGTGACTGCTATTTTTGCCATAGAATCGGGTGACCAAGAAATATTATTTACTGGTCTGGGAGTTGGGCCTGGATCTGCGTAGACGTTTAGCGTTCTGTGAAAAGCATTCAGATGTTTTCTACAATCATTCCCTGGACTAAGAACATGAATTACTTCCTCCCGAGTAAAAATTCTTCAATTTGGTTTCGATTTGAGTAGCTCCCAATCAAGACATGTTGAAAATATCTTTCGATGTCTCCTGTTTTAAGATGGAGCCAGACATTTAATGTCTTGACAAAGTAACAAGGTTGCCTGTAATTCGCAGGACAGGCATACCTAACTTTTCGAAAAGGGTCATGTAGACCCTTATAAAAGTTAATTTTTGTCTATGTTGTTTATTATTCATGTTTATTACACTTTCCTGACAACAATACAGAAAATTATAATTTTAATCTTTTTGAAGGAATTTTTTTACGCCTATTGTCTCATACTTGTGTGGGAGCTAGACATTACCGCCTTGAAACCGAGTTCAGGACTAAATCGAATCGTAGTCAAGCCAAAGTATTTTGACTCAGGCTCATACCCATGGGGTTTTTATTTATATGGGGAATGCAATCTTCAAACACTGTAATCAAATGACTCACCGTAAATATCGAGGTCTTACTAATACTGTAGGTATCATATCATTAAAGTGATGGTCATAAACGTTAATAGCGCTGTTTTGAAGAATACAACTTTCAGCCGTCTACAAAATGAGCAGAAGAACATATATTTAATCAATAGGAAAAAGTAAGAATAAAGCCTTAAATAAACTCCAAGTAACTACATGAACATGAAACTTATTTTCGAATATTTAAAAGTTTTGAAAACTCACGCTGAATAAAATACGCATACTTAACGCCCAGTCGTCTTCTTTTTCAATGCGTCTACGGAATCTCGCAATGGTTTCTTCATCTCTTGGATTAATTTCCTTGGGCCATCCACCTTCAAAATGAAACATTCCATTGTCCTTGAAGGATTTGCCTACCGTTTGAGCCTATTAACGGATTTTCTGATTGATATTTAATTTATGATATAAATTTTTACTAAAGATGGAATATGAGAAAAAGAAAAGATTGTTTAAAAATATCGACTGAAACTTATTTATTAAATTCAAAAAGAATATTTGCCAATTTAAAATCAGTTCGTGAATCAGGCAGTAGCATTAGCGCCCATCAAAAAAGTTTATTATACGGTGAAAAATGGGTACTCCAACTTTGAGTATCAAAATTTAGATGGTCAGTTTGATAAGTTTCCGCCTTTTTTTAGATAGATTTCGTTAGAAAGACTACTTGCGTCTTTTTTTAAACGGCAATACTTGTATTCGAAAGATGTGTTTTTATGCTTTCTATCGCAGCAGTTGATATTACTTCTAAGCGAAAATAATAGTCATTCTTTTGGCTTTGAAAATGTTCATCAACCCCGAAACGGAATATCCGTGCTTCGATATTACTAGATGCTGAAACCGATCGAAATCATCACTGGCGATCGTTATCGACTACAAGCCCGGTAAAAAGGCTTCCATTCAAAGGTATTACAAATTTCAATACCTATGAATGCCGTTTCTGTCCTTCTTTTTTGAATCTCCGATAATGCAGATAAAATATTTAGATTCCGATCCGTTTCAAAGCCTATCGGAGCTGTCAAACGTGACCTGAAATAAATTGAAAATACCATAGAAGGCGCTTCGGAAGCATAAAATTGGCAAAACCTTAAAGGTTTGTGCATAAAAATACATCACTTTATCACGAAACTCTCGCTTTATTCAAATGTGATCAATTAAAAATATATAAAGTTATGCTAAACAATTTAAAAAAATTAGTTTTCATCACAGCTATATATGTAGCAATCAATCTTGACAACGTGAAATGACTAGTACTTTTTTAAATGCTCTGAACCTCATTATTATTCGAAAAACAGTAAATAAAAACAGCGAAACGTGCAAGTTAAATAGGGATTAAAAACGTTCTATTTCATGGTCGATCTGGGGTAACCAAAAGTATGCAGAAAAATGTTGTCGCCACTGGGTAAAGAAAGATTGATTGATTTATTTATTTATTTTGTCCTAGGAATTCCTGTAAGGACACATACTATATACATTTGTGTACAAAACTTGCATAGCTCTGCATTATGACAAACTTGCAGAATACGGATTAAAATTTTAAACAAAAATATTCTTCAAAATACAAGATACAAAATAATAATTGCATTTATAAACACATCCTATTTCACATGTCCCGATTACACGCAATACCATAATTAAATCTCACTTACACTTTAAAAATTTCATCAAATTCATAAAAACCCTAAAAATGCTTACTCGTCCATCTCTAGCAGATACGCAAAAACCTTATTTTTAAAGTGAGAAACCATCTCAGTTTCCACCACAGTGGCTGGCAAACCATTCCACAGCGTTTTCGCCTTCACTATAAAGGACCTTTGATATGAAACCGTTCTACTCTGTGGAACTCTTGAGTCGTTCAGGATTTCTGACTTCCCTGTCAGTGAAAGCCACCCTTTCTACAAATTGGTCATACAAGTACTCTGGACGACGCGATTTTAATATACCGTAAGTAATAACACTTATAAAATATTTTCTTCTACTAGCAACACTCAACCACCCAAGCCTTTTACGGTATGGTGTTATATGCTCATCACGCTTTACATTAAATATAAATCTTATACACGAGTTTCACAATTTAGTCAATTTTCGATTAAGCTCTCCAGTTAAGTCATTGTAAACCACACAACAATAATCGAAGTAAGGTATTATGAGGGAGGAGACCAACTTAGCTCCAAGATCAGTAGACAGGGAATTTTTGTTGAATTGCAGCTGTTTCAAGGTAGCATAAACTCGTCTAGAAATGTTACCGACTTCTTTATCCCAAGCCAATGTGGGAGTTAGGATTAATCCCAGGTTTTTAGCATCGTCGACGAAAGGAATGATGGTATCCAAAAGCTTAACTGGGAGAAGAGAGGCCTTGTCCAGACTATTTATATATTTTGAATTTCCAAATATTATGGCTTTAGTCTTGCTTGCATTAATCCTTAGCATGTTAGTTTCTGACCATTCATATATCGCCCTTACATCTCGATTAATTAAATCAATAGTCTCATTGATTTTATCTGGACTACACTGGATGTATATTTGGAGATCATCCACAAAAAGCATATGAAGTGAGTACTTGATAACAGATCCAATATCATTGGTGAAGAGTATAAATAGCAGGGGCCCAAGCACAGACCCCTGTGGAACGCCAGTGCCAATTTCTTCCCACTCCGATCTTTCTCCGCTTAATCCAACGACTGACTGTTGAAGGCCCGATAGATATGATGACCACCACTTAAGTACTGAAGCCGAGAATCCATAATTCTTAAGTTTAAATAAAAGAAGCATATTAGGGACCATATCAAATGCTTTACTAAAATCAAACAGGAACATAATTGTCACCATTCGGTTATCAATGCCTCTTCGAATGTCGTCAGTAACCCTGAGCAATAGCGTCTGCGTACTGAATCCATATCTATAACCTGACTGATAAGCACTTAAGCAGTTATTAGATTCAATGTATTCAATCATCTGATCATAAATTGTTCCTTCTAATGCTTTTGAGAGGCAACATAGGATTGCTATAGGACGATAATCTCCAGCATGTATAGGAGCCTTAATATTGTTAATAGGCTTTATGAGAACCTTCTTCCACTCTTCAAGAAAAACAGAGGTTTGTAACGATGAGTTGAATAAACTAAGTATGTGTGGGAAAATAACTGGTAAGGCCTTTACAACAAAGCTTATAGACTGACCATCGACCCCTCTAGCCTCTGTTTTTATGTTATCCAGGCTCTCAATCAGTGAAAGGGGAGTTATGTCTTGAAAATAGAATCGAGAATCCTCAAAAGGAAAATTTAGGAGGTCAGTGAGCCCTGACTCTGTTACATTATATGCAGAGTTACCACAAATAGACAGAAAGTAGGCATTAATTTCATTTACTGAAGAAATTAGTGGCAAATCCTCACACCTAGGTCTTGCATATCCCAGAGCCCTTAATTCCTTCCATAGATTTCTAGAATCATTT
>CAKNWT010208804.1:0-14004 GCA_932066315.1 Andricus coriarius
TGAAATTTTTGTAAAAAATTAAGTTTTTAAAAAAAGTCGATGATCAACATTCTTAGTTTCAAATGCGCTGAAATGCTGCACCAAATACATTTTTTGCACCTGTTAACTGACCGAATTGTTCATTAGTGGCAAATGGTGGTGGTGGCCGGAAGGCTAGTCAAATGCTGGTGCTGAATTCGTACTAACAAGGTCAATATCGATTTTTCGGACAGCAATATATTCTACTTCAAATTAGCGTGTGTGGCTCCATATACAGGGTGTCCCAAACTCAAGTGTCCGGACTTATATAGCTGTATACAAATAAACAAAATAAAAAGAAAATTCCGCTTGCAAAAATCAGTTGAAAATTTAGTTTTTGAGTCACAAAATATTTAGGCTGGACCAACCAGCATCGCGGTATAAACAGACGTGCGTACATAAGCGGGAGTCCAACGAAATTTTATTGAAGCAAACGCCGAGGCTGGTTTCGCGACAGGAAAACAGCGATCACTACACTACGTTGGACTCCCGCTCACGGACGCATGGCTGTTTATACCGTGCTCCTGATTGGACCAGCTGAAATCGACTCCGTCGTCTTTCCACTGACGAAACTATTCAGGGCAAGCATTGCCCTAAAACACGTGCCATCGGCATGGAAGGATGGCAGAGCGGCCTTTATTCCCGAACCTCGGAAGGAAAGTTACACTGCTTCAAAAGATTTCCGGCTCATCAGCTTAACGTTTTTCATCCCGAAGACATTGGAGAAGCTGATCGAGAGATATATCAGGGATGATGTGCTTTCAACCTCCCCGCAGCCTTTCAGGCAGGCATCTTCTTGGATATAGAGGATGCCTTCAGCAATACTCCAGAGGAGACTCAAAACCAGATGGGGCGAAGGCCTAGTCAGCGGAATAGCGACACGGGGGTGCCCACAGGGGATTGTCCTGCTACCCCTACTGTGGTGTATTGTAGTGGACGGCCTGCATCGTAGGCTAAATAAGAAAGTACAGGAGAGCCTTTGGGTTGACGTGGGGTCTATGGCCTAAAATGCTTGCGTGACTCTACTCTTCTGCCCTTAAACCAAGGCTCCTATATGCAGCCGTGGTCTGATGGCCACGGGCGGACTTAAAACGCTGCAGGGTAGGCTGCGACGATCACAAACGCTAGCGTTTAGGGTATTGGCAGGAGCAATGAGGACTACGTCCACAGCGGCGATAGAATTCATGCTCTGTGAAGAACCCCTACATGTTGTGATAACTGCAAGGGCGTCTTACGCGATGTGCCACCTGGCAAGAGTAAATAGATAAACTCGGCAGACTAGACACACTATGCTCCCATGTGACATCAGCACACTGCCGATTCTAGAAATGAGGCAAGATAAAATAACAAAACGTTTCAACTTCACCAAAACTTTCCGCGATTGCATCCCAAGTGATAGATGTTTTTGCATCGATGTTTAACAAATTTTCAAAATTAGGCAACCAAAATATCGTCTTATCATGGTGGAATAAAACAAGGTATCACAAGACGCAGCCTTTCTGTCAGCCAATAGGAAAAATGCCGGGGCTGCCTGCCAAGTATACTGATAAGTATCAGACTAACATTTTAATTTAATATGTACATCTTTCTGATAACCTTATTTTTGGATAAGTACCAAGTTGTCATTTTAAAATATAATTGTTCAATACATCATATGTGATATAGTGAACACAAATTTGAGAAAGCAGAAAAAATGCAAAATTGATGACAACCAAATATGAAGATTTAGAAAAATAGATCAGAGTGCCCAGATCTGAAGTTAGTGGTTGATTCTGAGCCAAAATATTCAGATTATTACCTTTCCCAGATAGGAAAAAAAAAAGAAAAAACATATTTTTCAAAATTTCCAATATTTTAAAAACATCCCCTGTAACAATATTTAAATATAAAAGGATTATTTCGATGAATTAATAGAACACATTTTTGTTTGCCTTTAATTAAAAGAACTCTCAAAAGTATTATAAGCAATTATGCAGATTGGAACTAATCTTGTTTAGTGTCTCTGTTTAAAAATTAATTTAAGATCGAATTAAAACCTACTTCCTTATGAATAATTTTATGCAACCGAAATCAGAACATGAAAAAATTAAAAAATCAAAATTAGATTTCCAAAACTGAACTTTTTCCGGCTCAATAGAGACAATTACATAACAGAAGAAGAAAGTGGGAGAAAAGAGGAAGATTCAAACTAAACCAGTCCTCTCTTAAGAATCCTTTTTTATTTAAATATTGTTACTAAGGATGCTTTAAAAATATTATTTTATATTTATATTATATAATATTTTTAAATGTATTTCATATTTACATCTATTTATATTATATATTTATCATTTTACATTATAATAATGTTATTTTTTAATCATCGATGTATCTTAAAAATGAACCGATATATCGGAAACATCGATAGTTGCTTTCGATGCTACATCGATGTCAAACATCGATGTTTTTTATTCGATGTTGCAACACTAAGGCAGGGATGGTGACAGATGAGGAGAGGGAGGGTCAGGAGCAGGAATCTATGACAGCACCAGAAGGAGGGGGATAGGGATCTCGCTTGGGCGACATGCTACTGTCTTTCAAGCGGAGGTCCTGGCCGTACTTCGCCAGTGTTGCCACAATGAAAATTCCGTTTGTACTCGGAAAGTGTACTCAGAATTCTGAAATTGTACTTTCAATGGTGCGTTGTGGCAGTGCCGCATATACATTTTGACGCGAAATTCAAATTAATAAATTTAAAAAAGGCTAATTCTTATTGTTTATTTACTGCGAACCTCCTTTTTTCAATGAAAAAATGGTACAATGCTAATCGAATCAATCTGTCGAATCATGGGTTGCAGTAGAAACCGAACTGATTCGATAAAAATAGAAAACAAGTTACAAATCTGATCCAAGGACTCCGGGACCGTTTCGAAGACGGAATTCTCTTTCTATCTCCACACGTTAGAAGAAGAGGACCGTTCAATTTTCGAGTTTCGACCCGGTCCCGGAGTCCCACTGCGCATTTCTGAAGTCTTAAATCACGAGAGTGAAGGCACAGTGCGTTCACTATGTGAGACTGGAAGGGGGAATTAGAGAGCACGATATTTAGCAAATGCGACGCCAAGGGGGAATAGAATGAACTAGATTGCACTAAGCAGACCTCTCCCTCCCCCTTACCCTAACTATAATTTTCTTTTATTAATTTAAGCATCATTTCTTTCATTTCGAGCATAATTTATATTAAAGAAAAATTATTATTTAAATATGTTTTCAGAAGTTGATATTTGTACTTATAAAATTTAAATACAAGTATCGTTTTAGGTAACACATTTAGAGGTTAGCAATGATGTTCGTACCTCTTAAAATATGAACCGCGAAACTTGTGTCACAAAAAAAGAGTTAACACCATAATTTACATCATCAGGAGCAAACATATTTTAATAAACACTCTTCTTTAATATAAAATATGCTTAAAATCCTAAAATATTCTGGCGTGCTACCACGTGCTACGACGCACCACGTTGAAAGGTCTCTGGCCCCTGTAAGTCCGCAATCATTTTTACATATTTTTTAAACGCAGGCGCCGCCTATCGGGAATAGAAAACACTAAACAAGGTCTCATTTTTCCCCATTAGAGTGAACGCACTGTGAGTGAAGGAGACAGCAGTTTGCTCCATATCTTCCACTATCGACAACGCTTCCTTCTACGGTTAAAGCAAGCGCAATGCAGACTTTTGATTTGTCATTAGCTGCGGAAAGTACTTAACGGCATCGGCCAATCGCAGTGGTACATTAGGCGCGATGCCCAACGCGCCAATTCCAAACGTATTTAGAAATAAAATGTTAAAGACACAAATTCAGCATTTGCACTCAAATGTACTTGAAAAAAAGAGTACAGAATAAAGTGTACTCAAATTGTGATTGTGGTACTTACGTACTCAAATTTCCCCAAATGAACTTTTTGAGTACAATTGTACTGTAAATGGCAACACTGTACTTCGCTGTGATGGAAAACTATTAGAAGAAAACGCTGCTGGCAGGCTGATTGCGATCAGCTCGGTCAGCCAAGTGGCATTAACTGAAGTTGGGAAACCCGAAATAACATCAGAACTGGTTTGGGAATGTAAAATGGCCCTGAACCAACTTGTAGAAAAGAACAAAGTGGCTCTCATATGACTCCCTTGTCACAGAAGGATTAAGGGCAACGAAAAGGCGGCCCAGCTGGCGAAATACAGCGCAGCAAGTGAATACATAGGACCGGAACCGGTACTGGGACTAACGTCTTGCTGTATCGGGATGGCCATCAGAAGCTGGATCCGAACAAAGCAAAGGGAATACTGGCAAGCATGATCCAATCCACACCAGGTCTCGCCATGCATAAGTAAAAAAAAATCAGCCAATCCGAAACGATACCAGCTACACCGCCATATTGAATAAGTGTACAGCTGGCGGCTGAGTTTAATGGTACCAAGATGGCCTTGGAGCTGGTATGCGCGAGTTCCACGAAAATAGAACGTTTTTCGGCTAGACCTGGTGTGGATTGCACCATGCTGGGAACGATTCCAGGGTTGCCGACAGGCTGAAGCCATATTGGGCCAGGGAAATCCAGGGAAATCCTGGGTTTACCCAAGAAAGACATACGCAGTGCAGGAAATGCAGCAGGGATTATGAAACTTCCCTGCATGTCTTTATGCCGGTTGCCGGCATTAGTTAGGCTCAGGCAGCAAACCCTTGGGGCTCATTTTATGGACCCTGAGAAATTTATAACGCGATCAGTGATTGATATACTAGGCTTCACCGTGAGGTCTGGGATCAACTACTGAGAGCGAATAGTGACGGGTATGGCACAATAGGCCAGTGAAACGGTGTCTGCGTATTTCGCAAACCCAATAAATAACAAGATGGCATTTGAAGTACTTCAGAATCACGTAAACAGAATCCAGTTATCCTAATTACATTGCGAGATAGACAGACCATTTCACGAGCTCCCCACCGAATGTGCATGTACTTTTTGGAATTGTATGGGAATAGGAATTTTTGAAGACTGGTGCAATTGAACGCATTTGAAATGGGTTCTAATGTTGCAGGTGCCATTCCAAAATGTTAATAAGAACGGCAGGGACGTATGAAGTGACAAAGTTCCTCGGGCGGAAGTCGATTTGCGATTACAAGGTTTTATAACTGAACGCAATTACCGCAAAAACCATTCCATCAGCCCCTCCCCACGAGGGAATGCAGTTTTCGGAAATCTACGGATTGATAAATCAATCAGTTATATGGTAAACATTTTTTGATTGGTGGTGAATATGAGTGTATTTGAAGTTCTTCGAGATGGTGTACTTCAAAGTTGTGATTTCGAAGGTTTAAAGGGTTAGCATTTCGCCAGTTCCCCCACCTGTAACACTTGTAATAACATATTGTGGGAATGAGGGTTAATAACAACAAGTGTTTTTTAAAACTATTAACTACATTTAATAAACAACTCAGAAACAATTTCATCGGCGTAACAATCATCTTCGTCGTACTCGATCGGGTGTACATGATCGAACTGACCCTTCCGTTCTGAGGACTGGGGGTCACATCCCTCAGTCCTCCCCTCTCTTACGCGTTGCCCCTGGGGACTTACTCCTAACTAACGCCTACGTATTTTTAAAATTAACTAATACTGTCCTACGCGAAATTCTAGATTCCTACACTCGGCCTTCCTGACTATTATGGTCACCTGACAAATACAGATTTCTTGAAACCGTCCTCACACACACACACACACGCATAAACGATAACAGCTTGCACACTATAAAATGTCATGTTTTTGAATCTATCACACTTCACAATGAAATCACTCCCACTCTATTAAAAATACTACCTTGCCATTCATTCTTTGCACTGCTCTCATAAATCATCCATAACAATTCCTTAATTCTAAAGTCAAAATTTTTAAATAGTCAAAATTCTACTGTCATTTTTCATTGTCCACGTGTCGTCAGTCAACTGCATTACAAAATTTCAACTTATCTCCTTTCCGTCAATCGTCTTTCCTACTTCTTTACTGTACATCTTTCCTACTTCTTAACAAAACGTCTTTCCAAACTTCTTTGCTACAGCCTTTCCGAACATCTTTACCGTCATTTCTACATCTTAAAATCTACGTCTTTGCGAACTTCTTCACCGTCCTTTCTTCATCTTTGCAATTCACGTCTTTCCTATCAAATAAACTTTACAACTTTCCTCTTCAGTACATCATGTCAGTTATGTCAGTTAATGTCTCGTCTAATTTCTAAACAAATCTATCGTCTTTCTTACTTCTTTACTCAATATCTTTAAGTCCTGAAATCATCTAAAATCTTTACGTCCTCAAAAATTACAACTTAGCTCATCGTGTTCTAACAAATAACAACTTAATATCCTGTTTTTGCAAGCATCTTCTAAAGATCTCTACATAAATAGCTAAAATTCTCGGAAATTATTAGTAAGATCCAAAAAAAGTTTGAACCAAAAAACGTAATAAACATTTATAAAATTTACTTCCTGCACTCGTAGCTAGTTATAAAATCGACTTTAGCTTTGTTACGCTTAACGTAATCTCTGATTTAATTATCTTAACTCAAAACATCAAAAAAACTTAAAACATTACCCAACCAATGCACTGCCACTTCGTTAAGCCTTCTAGTCCTCTGCCTTCCGAATTTCTGACACCTTTTCGGGACACTGAGTATCAATATGCCCAAAGTTATTGCATTTGAAGCACCTTGCACCCTTGCTTCGGTGTTCGCAATCACGTGACTCGTGACTTCTGCTGCCACAGTGTAGCATCTTCTCTGTTGCTTCTCCGTCTTCGCTGTCGTTGCCACATCCTCAGTTACTGCATCTTGGGATGAAGTCTTCTCTGCCTTCATCAGCTTCTGCTGCATGAGCTGTTAATCCTCTAGCGATTTCTTGAACTCCTCGATTGTCCATTTACCGTAGAGCATCGTCTTGTTATTCTCAGAGTCGTTGATACCAGCAATCACGTACTTTATCACTGATATTTCGCTCAAATTTCCACGGCATCCCAGACTTCTCATCTGAAGCAAATATTCCTTAAAGGATTCGCCAGGAAACTTCCTCCTTTTCTGCATCGCCTCGTGGAGATTACATCCGTCAATTTCCGAACCAAACTCTTTCTTTAGATCGTCCTGCAAAGCATTCCACGTAATGATGGTCCTTTGACTCTCCAGCTATAATTTTTCCAATCCAGTAAGGGACTTCTTGGCGCAAACCAGTGTCTGCAAGTCACTCCACGAGTACATTTCCTCGCACTCCGTGATGTGAGTGGTCCACTGATTCACCGTAAAAACTGGATTTTCACCATCGAATTTATTGATGGTGCCTTCCACATCCCTCAGCTGAACCCCACCTTCACGTGGTCCTGGCGTCGAAGCTCTGGATGCCCTCAGTTGCTCCTGCAGCTGAGCTATTTGAAGTTCCAAGTCTTGTTCGCGCGACATTTCTGTGTTGATGACCGTCGTGTCGCTCTCTTCCTCTCGGCCCTTTCCTTGCGTTCCTTCCACCGTCGCTACCCCCGCAGTATCCACCACTTTCTCTTTTGGCGTCTTTGCTAGAGACTTCTTCGATTTAAGCGCCGAATTTCGCGTAACCACCATACCACTTTTCTTCGTCTTTTCTACACGTCGTTCGTCGTCATATTCGTCGTTGCTTTTGGCGTCGTTTGGTGGTTGGCGTTGTTGCTCCTAATTCAGCATTCGTCACAGAAAAAATCCTAATAATCACTGCACCTCACTTTAAACTTCATAAGTCACTTTTCACTCGTCATGTAGCACCCTTTAACACAAATGAGAACTTTGCTCCTGTCCACTACACTTCCACTTTCACCGCGTCTCTTCGCGTCGCGTCGCGCCATCAGCGTCCTAAGACTTATTTGCGTAAAAACGTCATAATCGCTTCACTTCTCATTCAACTTCCTCTTATGCTCACTTAACACATGTCTTTTCACTTTTTGGCACTTTTCTCATATCCAGTCTGTCCACTACACTTCCACTTTCACCGCGTCTCTTCGCGTCGCGTCACCAGCCTCCTAAGTCTTATTTGCGTAAAAACGTCCTAATCACTTCACTGTTGTTCTTAACCTCATCCCGGACGAGCCCCCAAAATTGTGGGAATGAGGGTTAATAACAAACAGTGTTTTTTAAAACTATTAACTGCATTTAATAAACAACTCAGAAACAATTAAATCGGCGTAACAATAATCTTCGTCGTACTCGATCGGGTGTACATGATCGAACTGACCCTTCCGTTCTGAGGACTGGGGGTCACATCCCTCAGTCCTCGCCTGTCTTACGCGTTGCCCCTGGGGACTTACTCCTAACTAACACCTACGTATTTTTAAAATTGACTGATACTATCCTGCGCGAAATTCTAGATTCCTACAATATACAATTTTGTAGCCCACAATTTTTAATTGGTGGTGCATTTGGGTGCATTTTGAGCGTATTAGAATCCACATTGTTTGTTTGATTACTGAATTTTACAAATTTTTAACATAGAAATTTGTATGCCTGTAAAGAGATTTGCTTATGCTGAAAATGAGTGAGGGTTCGAAAATGTAAGTAAGGGATCGTCCATATATTACGTAAGCCGTTTTTCTTTTGTTTATATCGTTGTGTCCTTCTCAACTTCACAGCAATTCTCTTCTCGTCTTTATTTAAACAAAAGAAAAACGGCTTACGTAATATATGGACGATCCCTTAGTCTGATATTCACATTATTAATTTCCATATATTTTAAAACAAACGACACAAACTATTTATACAAGACTGTAGGAAAACATGATAAACATAAGTATAGACGCGAGAAAGTGAAACGGATCGAAAGACGATGTGAAGGTACCGATTGATCTGAAGTTCGTTGGTGGGACCGGTAGGCGATACTCTCTGCGAAGGGCAAGTTAAAACTGCAGCTATCCGGTTTTTCCGGAAATAAAATATTCTGGGTAAGATCATGCTTGAGTTTTGATGGTCTCATCGTAAAGGGCTTAAGTTTATAACTCCAGACTAAAACTGTTATCGAATCTAATGAAACAATGCTTAATATTGAGCAGATGTACAAGCTTCCATAAATCGCGAAGTAAATGTAAATTTTCTCCATGCCATAAACAATCCTAGCTATAAATTATTAACAATATGAATCGTCTTGAAGGTTTTCTATCTGGTATTTACAATTTTTTGTTAGTTGGACTGAACATAGTTAGATATCCAAATTAGGTTCAAGGGGGGGGGGGGGGGGCGAGTGAAACAGACCTCACCGATGGCACGTGTGATCGCCAGGAAAGAGCTTTATATCATTGAAGATATGATCGGCTTCGGAGATCCAAGCAATTGTTGTCTCCCTTTTTAAGTTAAGTACAGAAAAATCTAAAAAAAATGGTAGCTTCGGTCAAGAATTTAATGGGTAAACATGATTTTTTCTATTATTTCAACAGTATAATAAGATCTTTCGAAAAAGACGTTTTTTCACTTCGTTTCAGCATAAATTCTCTTAGTAGAGACGATCTCATTCAGAACCATACAATGGTAATGTTACCAAAATTATTTAATCTGAATGAAATTTTATTTTTGATCCCCGATGATACGTGCGCTCGCCATAAAAAAGCACAAACATGAAATGTCAGAGGAAATATTACTCTGGACTTTTACATGTCTCTATTCATTTATTTCAATTTCGCATTACCTGTAATTATCGGTCACACAGAAAAACATTCTAAATCGGTCAAGTAATCGAATGAGACAACTTCTTGCTGTTTGCAATATTTGTTGAGGCAGCTTTCATTTCGGTTTCTTGAAACAATCATGAATTAATTAAGAAAATCGGTAATGTTTTAAGACAAAGAGGTATTTTTGCAAGTCGAAATATAGGGTCAAATTGACATTTAAATCTCAAAATAGGCTACAAGTAAGTTGTCACAAAAACTAGACTTTTGTCTGTGTCCTTTTATTCATGCCAAGCAAAGATAAATATTAATATAATAATATATAATAATAATTTATATATATAATTATTTATACAATTATAATTGGTGCACCTTCAATAAAGGAAAATTCTTAATTCACTTTTGCAAATTACTATTCTTTTCATGCATAGATTTTGGTTAGTATTTAATTTTGACATTCGTTTATTTTGTAGTTTATGAAGCTATAGAAGGAATTCCTCAAAAGGATTTGGACCAATTATAACTAGTTTGTATTGGACAGATTCATTACCAAATTAGAGTTTACATTTATCTCAATAATAGCAAGATTAGCTCATTTATTTGAAAACTCTATTGTTCGTTAGTGATTATTTTTATGTAATTATTATTATTAATTAATTTATCTCGTCCACGTCGAGCATTTGAGATTACTATAGAATGTAATCATTTAGAACCATTTCTCGCCAACATTTCCTATTCCAAATCTTCAACATATTTCTCAAACACTCACTTGAAGGTAGCCATATAAAATATCTCTTCTCGAAACAGCTATTGTATAAAAAAAAACCTTTTCAGGTTAAAGATCCCAGGTTAAAGATTTCAGGTTAAAGATATAAATGTATAATTTCTTTGCTGTAATTCTCATTTGAAAAACATACAGCTCTTGTTGTCACATAATTATCTATAGTAGCGTTAAACAACAGAGAGTCCACTATTAATACATTTCTTATATTTATAATTAAATATATGAGAACTAGGCCCGAAAATGCGTGTTGTACTTATTCTCTATAATTGTGAAATTAAACATTTATCAATTTGGTAGTTGAAAATAATTACGGATATTATTAGGTGCATGTTTCAAATTGAACCCTGCCGACAGATCTGTACTTGTCTGAGAACGTTCTAGGAAGTGTTGTTGAAAGGATTAATGTTAACCTTACTAGGCTAACAATAATATTTCAAAGCACAGGGACGCCCTGATCGAGCGGGTAAACACATTGAAGATCAGGTCCATAGTAGCGTTCGAAGGTTCTAGATTACTAGTTCCCAGGTCGGCGCCACTCGCCCTATTAATAAAATTACTTTTCACGAATCTTGAAAAAATCATTTCGCAAACTTAGGAAAAATTTATTAAAAATTCGGAATGAGACTTTCGGGTCTGATACGCTTTTCTAATTTAAGCATTTAGTTATCAAACTACTAAAAATAAAGTTTATAAAAACTTCTTCCTAGTTGTATAGCATTAAATCTGAGACTATATTAAACAAAAACAACCATGATATTTTTTCTACCCGACCCTTCTTGAAAACGCGTTATTGCATACACGTGAAGCAGGCGCAATGTGGCCGCTTCCAGCCCAGTGACGTTCGCACATGCGCATTCCGCCGCCGGGCCGACGTGAAACTTTACGCCCGCTACACATCACTGCATCACCCAAGTGAGAATATGGAGGAAATCATCTTTATCTTTGAAAAAATTGTATCGCTGGACCACACAGTCTCCCTTCTGCAAAGTACACTATTTCTTCCTTTCGCTTTGCTTTGCATGCTTGCTTTCAAGGAGGGTAGGACAAAAATTATCGTGTGTATTAAGGCCGTATGGCTATTTTACCTTCTTTATACACCGACGATACAGAATGTACTATTATTTGATTTTCGAAATTATATATGTTCTTCTCGCTTATTTCGAAAACCGCATCTTGACAATGACTTTGCCTAATTTCAGATGACGCAAGTAGTTCAGAAAATCTACTATGCCTACACAGTCTTTATGGACATCAACAGTGACCCAAGGGTCAATGATTGGTTCCTGATGAGCAGTCCCTTCCCGACCTTGCTAATATGTCTTTCCTACGCTCATTTTGTGAAACGACTGGGTCCCAAGCTAATGGAAAATAGAAAACCATTTGAGTTAAGGAAGACCATGATTTATTACAACCTCTTCCAAGTGGTATTCTCATCGTGGCTCTTTTATGAGGTAAGTATAGGAAAATTAGAAAGAGCCATGATCTACTGCAATGCACTTTTATAATTAGACGCGCAGATGAAAAGTCCGTGTCCTTGTTTCTGAGATTTTTATAACTTGTGATTTTAAATATTATAGACATTATTCTCTGGATGGGCAGGACAATATTCCTTCAGGTGTCAGCCTGTTGACTATTCTCGGAGCCCCTTGGCTATGAGGATGGCGAGACTATGCTGGTGGTACTATTTTGCCAAGTTCACTGAATTCGCGGATACGATTTTTTTCGTCATGAGAAAGAAGTACGACCACATTTCCACTCTTCATGTTATCCATCATGGATGCATGCCGATGTCTGTGTGGTTTGGTGTCAAATTCACTCCAGGTGGGTTAATTTTTATTAGATATTAGACATATTGCAGATTGATTTGTTTAACTTAAACTTTTCTAGAAAGGCCTAGGCACTTTGTAACTGAATTGAAATAACTAAATCTTACAATTATTTTTTAATATGAAAAACATACTTAGGTGTATAGACCTGTTCGAAAATATCAACATGATACAACTTGTTTTTCTTCATTTGCACACGAAACTAGTTTATAATGTACCTGGATTACAGAATATGATCATATCAGAGCGCCTACTGTTCATGCATTCATAGAATTCCGTTAGCTTTGAAAATATAAAATTGTGTCAGTTACACATATAACAATATGTCATTAGAGTACCGAAAAACTTAATATTTAAAAAAAAAAGAACATAAATTGCTTCTGAAATAATGAACAATGTGTAATGTTTATCAGCTCATTTGGTAAATTGTCGTAAAATTTTCACAACTTTAAAACTGACTTCACACTTTTCGTTACTTTAGGCGGCCACAGTACCTTCTTCGGACTCTTGAACACCTTCGTCCACATCATAATGTACAGTTACTATCTGCTATCAACCTTAGGACCCAAGGTGCAACCCTACCTTTGGTGGAAGAAATACCTGACTGTTCTGCAAATGGTCCAATTTGTCCTCGTGATTGTCCACGCCTTCCAACTGCTTTTCATTGATTGCAACTATCCCAAAGCCTTTGTCTGGTGGATTGGAATGCACGCAGTAATGTTCTACTTCCTTTTCAGAAACTTTTATCTAGAAATATACGAGAGAAAGGCAAAAATTGTTGCGAGAAAGAAGAAGGGTTCCATAAAAGAAAGTTCAAATGGTGACGCTAAGAAGAATGGAATTTATGACAATGAGTACAAAATACCAACTGGTTACATCTTCGACAGAGGGATAAAAAATCGAGTATTAACGGATAAACGGGAATGAGCAGCGCTTCATTTTTATCGACATGTTTTAAAGGTCTTGTTCAAGGTACAGGGTACTTACCTTAAGCAGAATCATTGCGATCGAAAGATTAAGTTTAGATTGACTCGTATCTGAAAACCTTCGATCTTTAAAAGTACTCCAGTTTTTCGAGACAAAAGAAGACCAGCTGAGGTTGCAGAAGTGGAGGTGAAAATGACAGAGACTAAACCTTAAACGTGGGTCCAGTAGGAATCTGTATTTAGTAACAATTTATTTATTAAAGAAAACGAAACTAAGAGGACCAGAAGCTGTACGAAAATAGAGTAGTTTTCTTTAGCAAAAAAGTTAAACAGTGGAGACCGGAATTCTCTTGCTAGTTTTAGAGTGACTAATTTGTTTATTTGGTTGGTAAAAGTAATTGATTTCCATGCATATTTATTACTGTTAAATAATAAAGCCAAATTTTGTGCATGAAGAAAGTATTCCACTGTACATTAAGATTTCCATATACTATAAGCAATGTGACTATCATGAAAGTTTATTAGTGTTTTTGTAATTGTATTGATTTCCAGAAAACCCCTACTATCGGCGAGAAAATTCGAGTCCTCTGGCTTTGACGTTAAAAAAGTATGTGAAGAAAAAATGCTAGCTCAATGAATGACAGATCATTTTAAAGGCGGAAATGTTCTACGTTAATGACCCAAAAAAGAATATCCCGAAAAATTTTTTGCAGCTTACAGACCTGAAAAACTGCTAAAAGTTATGGAAATTTGACAGCTTTTAAG
>CAKNWT010208813.1:434-16518 GCA_932066315.1 Andricus coriarius
AATATGGATATTAGATTTTAAAATCTTGGATTATAGATTTTATTATCTCAGATTATAAACTTTTATAAGCCAGGATCTTATCCTGTAATATCTATTTCTTAATATCTATAGATTGTAGTTCTAATAATCTGGATCGCTGTCCCATAGTTAATAGTCCAAGATTATATCTGGTAACATATTTTTAATTACCGGGTATAATCCATTTTTCTCAGTGTACGCATGATATTTCACCTTACATGAGCGATTTTCATGTTTTTTGAGGTTGTGGGCGAAATATGACGTGATGGAGCCAAACGGACCCCGAATTTGGATTCAGCGACCCCGAAAACATATGATAGACATAGTCAGACTCCAGGGGTACTTTTCTCGATTTTTTTGTGGAGCTGTGAATTTCAACAATTTCAGCAATTCTCCAATCAGAAATTATTTAATTCTTTATGTTTCTGTTTTAAATTATTAGATTTTGAACTTCATTTGAATTTAATTTCACATTGATTTTTATTCGTACTTAGCTTCCACATATCTCGGGAGGAAGCCGATTTTCAAAACCTATGAAATTGTATCCTAACAATTTTTTTACGATTTTCTCCAAATTGGAAAACTTTTTCTAATTTCTAATTTATACTTTACAGAATGTTTTTTGACGTTTTAACTTGAAACTGTGAAATTTTTTATTTTAATATAGATCAATTTCCAATCCTTCAAATTATTAATATTCAATTGGTATGAGTTTAATTATACAGTTTTTTAGTTTAAAATGTTTTCGTCTTCTTCGGCAGTTCGTTTTAAACACATGATTATTTTTAAAGTCTTTCAATTTAAAATTCTTCACTTTCAAACCTTTTCATTCTTTTGCAACTATTTTAAATTATATGCAATATTTATATTATAATATTATTCGTAATTGTTTATAATGATTTTCAATCGATACAAAAGATATTCGAAGCTACACACTCCTCGAAAAATATCAATTCTGAGAGTGTGTTACAAAATATACTACAATTGGATACATAAAGTCTTCAGTAGGCCAAGCCGAAATCAATTTTAAGAATGCAGGACCCGAATTTTATTCTTCAACTAGAGAAATATTTGATTTGTGGCATAGAAATTGTGACCGGGTAGGAGGCCCGATCAACCTGAATAAATAAGCACGTGTGGGCACGAAATTCGTCCATTATTCGATTCCTTTTTCCTTTACTTCGGTTGAATGTTGGAAAAGACGAAGCAGCCGAAAAATAGGGATTCCTTTATGGGTGAACACTCTCGACAGAAAACCATAAATGGCTAAGAACACCTGGCGCCCCCGGCGTCTCATGGATTTAGAAAATTAGAGAAAAGATGAAGAAGGAACCCGTTTAGGCGGAAACCGATTCGTCGCAGTAGCACCGAGATATTGATTTAATATACTCGTCAGACGCAAATATGTTAACGTGAGTATGATACGTTGCGGGTATGGTAAATATAATTTAGGACCGAGAAACTCCAACGCCGGGAAGCGACACTCCACTCTGAGAAAATGGAGAGAATGGATGTCATAAATTGTATCTGCAAATGCATGGAAGACGAGATATCGTGGGAGAGTTATGCGTTCTCTGTAAACAATTTTTTTTTTAAATGCAATTCACTACGATTTTATAGCCAGAGATCGGTGTCGCGGTAAAATGTATTGCCTAGACAAATTGCCTCGCGAAAGATTAAAATGTGGGTGGATAATGTAATTCAAAAATGTGAATTTATAACCTGATCTCTAATATCTAATGTTTTTAAATGCGGTATCTAAAAAAAGAGATCTGTGCATAAACTATTCTACTATCGGAAATTCAATCTTGGAAATTTTGCAATGTAAAATAATCTTCATTTATAAATGAAAATAGCCAAGCAGTTTTATCTGAGATTTGAGTGAACGACCTGTCAAATATTCACCAATAAATTTAGAAATTGATGTGTCCTCAAATGAGTTAATTTATGCCTGAATCCGTAAACGCTTTTATGCAAACAGTATTTTAACCGCGGCTCAAACATTAAGCGGATATAATTCCGGCCCATTTGTATCCATGCCTTTTAGTGTATTTGCGATTGTAATTTAACGATCGTGATATTGCCTTTACATTAATCCATTTGTTCGACTACTGTGGGATTGAAAAAAACAACGGTTGCAAAGATGAATGTCCTTTCCTGTGGTCAGAGATAAAATTAAAACACAATCGGCCACAATCCGACTACTGATACCGTAATTATACTGACAGCGGGCACTGAAATTATACGCGCAATATTATAATCACGGTTATCGCGTCTGCAATAATTCAACTGTAAGCACGAATTTTTTACGGTCGGTTTTTCAAGGACCAGCACGTCCTGACATTAATGGGGCGCAAAGGAAAGGGAGGGTTGGTGACCGATGTACAAAACCGCTCTGCCCATAAACATATAGCCTCATAGGTTCCTTCCCAACCCCGATCAACCGTGTCGACTTTGCACCCCTTTCTTCTTTCTTAACCCATGCATTTTTTCTATATAAAAAGCCGGTGAATAAATTTAGAGATTGGAACATTGAATAATCCACTACAGATTAGAAATTTCACAATTCCAATTATGCAAATACAATTAAATGTATTGTGATTCTTTAAGTTTATGGAGTTAATTATTAAATTTTAAAAAATTATTTTTTTGACTGCTTCGTTTATTTACTGAATACGGAGCTGAATAATAATTCCAGCGTAAGTAATTTTAGCAAAATTATTATTCAAAAATATTATTTTTTATTCTTAAAGAATTGCTGAATCTTATTTTTCAGACAAAAAAGAATTCATCAAAACATTCAGACAAAAAAAGAATGTTGTAAAAACTCATATACTCCTAATATTTTAGTCAAAAACTTTGATTTTTTCATTGAGTGCAATAAAATTAAATAAAAAATATTACGAATTTCGATAATTTCATTATGGAGTTAAACGCTCGTTCCGTCTCCTCTTTCAAATTCAAATAATTTTTGTTGTCAAACAATTTTTAATGTTGCCATTGCTTTTTTATTGGTGAACTTCACTGTACCTGTCAACATGATCAAATTTAAAATATCAACAACCTCTAGGTAAAGTATTTTTAATTTTTCAACTTCACTTCTCTTTATCGTGTATGTTTCGTTTTGTAGATAAAATGATTCTTTTCTCTACATTTACAATATAATTGTTTTTCACATAACTAACGTGAGATGAGAAAGGTAAACTGAAATAATAATAATAATAATAATAATAATTCATTTTTTAGCCATGGAAATATGGTGCGTTCACCGAATTTGAATACATTATTTTAAAATAAATATAACGAGTTTTACAACGAATAATTATATTACTGGGTTTTGTCTGCAAACGGACAAAATCTGCCCTTTCACGCGAATTCATCTTCCTATAATAAGTTTCTTTAATTTCTTGAAAATGAAAATTTCATGCTTCAAGTGATTCACGATATGCAAGCGGCATCGGCAAATGTTTCTTATAACTCAGGAATAAGCCATTTTCATGTATTTATTTTTTACTGAAAAGTTGCTTGTTATTTTCCGAGAGAAATCCATATTTTTGTTCCAGAAATCAACAATTTCGTATTTTCTTTGTTTAGCGAATCAATATGTTAAATCATTGAATAAGACATTTTATAAAATTGGGAGAAAGACATTTATTTTCATGTACCTGAAGTTCAGAACGTTCAAATGAACGAAACATTTTTTCCCAGTTTTATTTTATCAAAAAATATTGTTCCAACTATAATTAAAATAATGTATTGGAAGTTTATTTTGTAATTTGTTATTTGCCACATCAATTGAATCAATATTTCTGCGCTGTTTCTAGTTTATAAAGACATCAGTAAAAACTTCGTTCATTTGAACGTTCAGAACTTGAAACACATTTTATTTTCATTTTTCTTCAGAACTGACTAATTTCTTGAAGAGTAATTGACACTTATGAATTCAATTTCTTTTTCAAAAATCTTTCTCTACCATACAAAAATAACCCAACTTAAAACTTTCGGACATTGTTACTAGCCATGCATCAGTGAACGGATTATTGTAGTCGTTTTTGATCATTCTTTTTCTGGGTGTCTACCTAAACAGGAAATCGGGAAAACCGGGAAAGGACCAGAATTTGTATCAGTGACCGGGATTTTTCTCTGGAATATACCTAATAACATGCAAATTAAAAGTGGTCTCATATATTTTATTATTCTAATTCTGAGTTGCGACAGGTGATTTTAGTAAAAAATTATAGTTTCTACTCTTGCGACGGAGAATTTTCGAAAGAGTTATCATTCTGAGTTGAGAACTTCGTAATGAATTATAATTCTGACTTTGGGACATGAAATTTCTTCAAAGAATTAGAACTCTCACTTTGGGACAAGGAATTTTCAAAAAGAATTTTAATTCTGGGACAAAACTGGGAATTTCCGTAAAGAATTATAATTTTCATTCTAGGTTCATTTTGGAACAAGAAATTTCGGTAACAGGTATAATTTTTACTTGAGGAACGATTTCCTTTAAAAAAAGCTTATTTTACTTGGATCAAGTAATTTTTAAAAAGAATTTGTATTCTGATTTAGAAGATGGGAATTTTCTTAAAAAATTCTGTAAAGATTGATGATTTAGACTTCTTTTATAACATTTTCTGTTCCAAGTGAGAATTGTAATCGTTATGACTGGGAACATTAAAGAATTGATTGGGAGAAAGCCGGAAAATGACCGGGAATTTCAAATCATCCGTCGGGTAGACACCCTTGTTTTTTGTAAATAAGACAAATTATTTGTCTATTTCTGATAATTTTTACAAATGTTTATACCGTGATATTTGATCAAACTTAGAAAATTAAAAAAACAACACATACATTTGTTATGTTGTCAAAAAGAGTCATTTGAAGGAGTGCTCTTCCCATTACACCGTCTTAATTTTTTCGACGTCTAAATAAAGATTCCTAAAAATACGTAATTTTTCACAAAGTTGCGTAAAAACAAATTTAAAAAAAATTCTCTGCTTCTATTATTTTAAGACAGGGACTTGAAACATCTCCTATTCTTAAGGAACTGTTTTATTATATTAATCTGACAAGAATGATAGTTCAGTAACAATGTAAAAAAGTGGAAGGATTTTAAAGGATTATAAAGGAACAGGGCGTTGGGAAATGTGTAGACGGCAGTGCTACCAACGCCCCAATGTTTTCAAGAGCATCTCCACGAGCTTCGATCGAACTACAGCTTAATTCCGACTCTGCAACATTAATTTCTCAGCGTTGTTGCCCGAATGTTCAGGAGAGCACTCGCAACTGCGGGTCGCATGAAATGTTAATTCATTTTTGATGGAGCGTCCATCCGTCGCCCATACGGTCATAAAGTCCGTTATGGCACATGTATATAAGGCATGCACCATTAAACCCCCACTCTTTTGCCTCACTGCCACTGATTTTCTATAATTTCACACCGCGTTTTCCACGAACTACAGGGTTAAATTACTCTATTACTGTAATCATATCGTTCATGTTTGGCAATCATCCCTTTTCCGAGACATCGATTTCCCTGACTGGTCTCTGCCAGACAGTCGTGAAACCACCGGCACGTAAAGAGCGCAAGTATTTCAGTCTTCTCGGATATATCTATGTCTATATTCTAGATATATCACATATCCACTGATATACGAACATTCTCTATTTTCTGTGAGAAAATTGGATCTTCATGTTTTCCACGATATCCTCGATCACAAACGAATTGACCTCTCTCGCACTTTCACACAACTTCAACTACAACGGATGAAATGATTAAAATGCACATCGGGAAATATGCAGTGAAGGTTTTTTACTTTAGGGACTTTTTTTAGATTCTGTCTGGCATGAGTTTTCTCAATTTAAAGTGAGTTATCCCAAATAATAAATGCACGATACACAGAGAAAAACGGATGTTCAAACGTAAATGTTTAAAGTATAAGATACTATTGCGAAACAAACAGATATTAACGCGTAAAATATGCTATCTTTTTGAGATATTAGGTGTAAACAAATTTCATGTTTAACTGAAACTTCCGGGCCGTGAGACTGAAACATCCAAGATGTTCCGTGTTTTATGTAAACTTGTGGAAAAATGATGATTATTAATATTTTGGTCACAGGATAGTGATAATAATACTGTACATTGTTTGGATATATTAAAATTATTCATAAAAGTTAACGTCTAGATAGCTGTCCTATAGTTAAACATTAAATATGTTTATCATAATTATTTAGATGTTCAGTGTGAATATCCACTTTTCTCTGTATACTGGCCCGAAACTGGTACCATGCCATCAGGCCAGTACCAATTATTATAAGTAATAATCTACTATTCATTCATTTATGCTGTCCATATTGAAGCTCCTATGTTTTCCGCTCGTTTCCGCGTATTTTTTGTTTCGCGACTTTTTCCGTCATGTAAGTGTGACAGTTTATTACTATACATAAGTTAGACATCTTATAAAATTTTCTTTCGACTTCAGGCAACATAAAGTTGTTCCCCTTGCATGTAAATGCTTTATCGTTAATTTGCAAGATTGAATTAATTAATTTTAAAATTTCCCGATTAGAAAACATGAAATTTTCAAAACTTTTATAATTTTTAAACTTTAATGGTCAACATTTCACAATATTTAAAATTCTTTAATTTCACATTCAAATAGTAACAATTTCCAGACAATTTCACTATTATTAACTTCTATCAGAATTGCAAAATTTTATCTTAAAAGCCTTCATAATTGACTTTTAATTTCATAATTTTAGATATTCTAAATGGTTTAGACTTGATAGTTGCACAGTTTTCAGTTTAAAGAATTTATAATTAAACAATTTTTGAATTAAATGCCTCCAGACTTAATTCAAAATAATGCAAAATTAGGACAACCATTTCTAACTGGTAATCCTTCCAAATGAGAAGATTTTAGAACCAGGTATTACAAATTCAATCATTTTTAATTTGGATGCATGATCCAAAATTTTTTTTTAATTTGTAATTTGGAAAATTTTAAGAATAAATATTTCTAAAGAATTAACGTTTTAAAAATGATTAGTTTTTGAACGATTTAAATTTACATCAAAGGTATTTACATCTTAAAGGTTTAAGTATAAAAAACTTTTAATATCACAATTTTTGGCGATTAACATTCTGTTCAGTTCTAAATGAAGTTCGGATTCGGTCGTTCAAGTTTTAATGTTACGGATTAAAATTTTTTAAATTTGTAATGTTTCCCACTTATAATTACTTTTTATTTTTAAATAATAGTGTGCATATACACTGCTCGTACTGTTGTATAATAAAATAGTTATCAATAGAGTAATCGTTATCATTGAGGGGTTTGCCAGTACTGGGAGGCTACTGCCATTTTTAATATGCGGCTTTGCGAGAAAGGCTTTTTAGTTTTTACGGATTTATGCTTTGCGCATACAGGATATATGTTTTTTAGCGAACGTTTTCCAGGAAAAACGTATAAAGTTTCATGAAGTGAACTAGTGTGGCCAGTGCATAAAATCTGTTATTGTCATCGAATAATACTAAAATTGAAATCGACAGGAGAAACTGTGTAACCGCTTTTTTTATATCGCATATAAACGGACCGATTGCTCATGGGGTGGACTTTTATGCCTGTATGTTGCAATCTTGGCATTAATACTCATCGGAGTCTCTAAAATTAAAATTTATGTTTATTGATATACACTAAAATTAATTTTGATTTAAATGAAAGCGCACCATTTAAGAAACAAATTGCACAAAAATGAAATTTACTGAATACTGATTCGAGGACTTTTTCACGTAAGCAGAGTCAGCAAGTTGAATGAAAGTGAGACATTTTTTTAATTCAATGGCGAATCTCATTCATATATCCAACAAACCTTCAACGCGTGGAACTTGTTGAGAGGGTTAAAGCGGTTTTTTTACACAGCTCTCGTTCGCGCTAAATTAACGAGTACACATGTTGAGTTTGTAGTGGAGTTTGATTAAAGAATCGTACTAATTTGTTTTAAAAATCTACAGCTCTTTTAAACCTCACTCGAGAATTACTGATTTATTTGCAACATTCAAAGAGCTTGGCAATTCATGCTAATCAAGTTCTCATCATATACTTGCTACAGCAATTAACCTTTTCAATCGGAATTTTTCCGTGATTCTATACCTGCATACTGCAAAATGAGATTAATGTTGGATAAAATCTTTTCCTTTCATAATAAAATAGCAGTAAATACGTACTTGGATTTTTATTTGCTCGCATTAAAAATATAAACAATTTAAAATCCACTATTAAACAAATTTTGTCAATATTATAAATATATTAATTAAATAATTTCAGATTAGTTAAAATTGTTAAAAAAGAACAATATTTCGAATGTAATGAAATGGAATTGAACTTGTATCATTTCTAAATAAAAGCGTTTAATATTTAATAATTAAAAGTTTAAAGTGTTTGAAATTGACAAATTCTAAATCAGAATGTCTCAAAATGAAACAATTTTAGACTAGAAATTTTTAAAACTGCACAATTTCATTACAAGTGGAAATTATATCATTTGTAATTCCAAGCGCTTAAAATTGAACAATTTTATTATGAATTGAAGAATCTCGAAATTGAAAGCGATTTCAGATTTAAATTTCAACAATATTATGACAACTTAAAAATGTTCAAAATTGAATAATTAAAAATTTAAAGCTTGTGAATTTAAATAATTTTTTATTTGAAGCAAATAAAATTTGAAATTGAAAAACGAAATTGAATGTTTCAAAGTAAAAGCTTATGAAATTCGAGAATTTTTTTATTGTTATTATATTTAAAAAATAAACATTGATTCGAAGAAATTATCTAAGATCAAAGCCAAACAAATTAATCCATCGTGATTTTTACCGTTCAAACTGGTAACATTTTCATTGATAAACTTTAAAATAAAAAGTGATTTTAAATGGGACACATTTAATATGAAAAAGTTTGTATTCCGGAACGTTGAAACTTTGACGAACCCGAACTTCATTTAAAACTGAAAACAAATTTAGTCGCCAAACATTGTGATTTTAAGACTTTTTTATATTGAAACCCTTAAAATTTTTAATTATTGTAAGTAAATTTAAATTGTTTTAAAATTATCAATTTCAGATAGTTTAATTTTTCATCTATTTTGATTTTAAGAGCATGTGACCGTATATTAGGTGACAAGTTGTTATATTTGGCAGTTTTATAATTATTAGAGAAATGAATATGTTGTACTGAAATTTTGGAGAATGGTTTAAAATATATAGAGGAACATGTCTCTGGTGCACTTGATTTTTTATTTTGTTAAAATAGTGTAACTGTATTAATTTTTAACTAGGAATGTAACTGAGAATAGGGCTTTAGTGCCCTGTCTAAAAGTGAATAAATAAAATGGCCTTATTTAAATAATATCAAAATTCAAGTGGGCCAGACAAACGTGTTCTTATATTACGAATATTTTGAATCATTCCCCAAAATGTCACCACAATATATTCATTCTTATAATTATAAAGCCGCCGAATTTAAGAACATGTAATTGGTCATGTAACAGACTGTTCTCGAAAATTTCCAATAAAATGTTTTTCAATTTTAAATGATTTAAATTTTTCAACTAAAAATTGGATAATTTCAAGGTAATATATTAAAAATAAAAAAATAATACATAAAAAGATTGATATGTCTGAAATTGCATAATTGTATGCTTTCTAATTCGAAATAGTTTTTTTCTCAATATGATATTTTATATAAAAAACAAACAATTTTGTACGTTTTAAATTTAAACAAAAGAATTTAGTTTTTTTACTCTAAAATTAATATATCCAAATATAACTGACTAAGATTAAAAAAAACAATTGAGAATATTTAAATCTAAAATTATTAAATTAAAACTGACTATCAAGGCTTTTAATATGAAATTGTGCAATTTTGAAAGATTTAATAGTTAAATTTGAAATTCATAACCTCGAAAAATTAAGAAATTTCAAACCAAAGATTTTCTAATTTAAGTTTTTATAGCAAAAATATTTGGATTCAAAGCCATTAAAATTAAACATTTTATAATTGCGCATGCAAAACTATAATTTTAAATTGAAATTATAAAAAATTTTAAGATGATCAATATATTATTAATAATTATCCAGATTTTCGTTCGATCCTTGAGTCGGTATCCCACCTTAAGCTGCAGGTCCCTCCATCATGCACTTGGCTGCTAGTCCGTGGATGGTGCGGTAAAAACTAGGCTTTGTCCAATATGTCACTTGATTGCATTACAAAAATGTGTTTGTTACTGATGTTATACGGGTGTTTTTTTTTAACTTGAGACATCGAAATATCTTAAAATCATACGCATCCTATGAAAAAAATATCCGTGATAAAATTTTTTTTATTTTTAAGGAGAAAAGCGACTTTGAACGAAATCCCCCCCCCCCCCCAGGGGGGTCAATTTGTTTAAAGTCGCTTTTCCCCCTCGGAAATAAAAAGTTTTTATTTCGGATATTTTTTCATAGGATGCGTTTTTTGAGATATTTTGATGTCTCAAGTTTACAAAAAACACCCTGTATACCGGGACAGCCCCGTGCAGTCTATTAAAGAAATCCAACTCTAATAAAAATGCCTTTGACATTTTGGGCTGTAATCATCTTAAGTCTGATAGAAAAATGAGCTTCCTCATTTTTTAATTTATAATAATATTAATAGTAAATGACAAGTGTTTAAATTCAGTGTATGCAGTGTTTAGATTCTAATTAGAGTTAAAATTATGGAATGTTTGCTCTCATCTATGTATATTTGAATAAAAGAAGAGCATTTAGTGTTCTCTTTCTAGCTTCACTGCACTTTATTGTTAGTATCGAATCGCTTTTCTCGTACTTTTTTCGATTGAAGCTTCAGGGCTGGTTTATTCTCTTTGCAGTGTACTTAGTTAGCGAAGCCGGGTGGGACACGTGTACTTCGATAAATAATGCATACTTCGTCCCTTCTATTCACGTAGTTACACTTACGTGGAGATAGTGTCTTTGCTCTTCAGCATTCTGTCCATAAGCGTGTCCTATAGTCTCGCGTTTTATATGCCAGTCTCTATCCTTACTTACTGGGTCTAGTTCCAACGACTCACGCGGAAGTGATGGTAATTTCCGACCAATGCCTTTTTTTCACTCGACCAACTGGGCAAGCACGATTTTAGAAAGGCGTGACTTAAATCTCCAAATTTTTTACCATTGCACCTTTTGTAAAATGCATTCCACATTCCAAATCTAATTTTTTTCTGTAATTTTATTCGTGGATAAGGTTAGAGAGTGAATAATTGAATATTGAAGGCCCGGATCAAATGCCTAGTTAGTCTTATATGCAATTATTTCGCTCAGAGTCCCCTAAATATCGCTCATACGTAAACAGAGGGTCAATTACTCCCAGAATAATTTGAGGAATGGTTACTTGATGCGGGCCCTGAATCATAAATGTTCACGATCAAACAATTGATGGAAAACTCAATTTTGGGTTTATAGATGTTAATTTACCTTTTCAATTGAGTCGCTTTTAATTTTATTCTTTCCAAATTTAACAATATTTAATAGAAATCATCCGCACTGTACTTTAATTAATACTGTACTTCGTAGTTCAAATTTTAATGCATATAAATGTAATATATATGAAGCGTTAAATAAAGATTACTGAACAATTGGGTTACACGCGGTCGAGGACTCTGTAGAAAATGTAAGTGGGTTTACAGAAAAGGCATGAAGGAATCACGGATGCTCGAGAAACTTTAACTGACAGTTTGGTAAACCGCAAGCTTCTGTGAACAAAAAAAAAACTCTTTTACACAATGAACAGCATACACTTACATACACATTAGTTAGTCACAGCCAATCAGAATACAATTTCGTCGCAAATACACTCACGACACCTACAACTACTTAACACATATAATACACACAAAAATAAACCTAATATAATACTAGACATATAAGACGCTTTCGACGAAACTACGCAGTCGCACGCTTCGTGCTGAAAGGTGAAATTGGGAACTTTCCTATAATACTAACTAGAGGAATTGATTCAGCGCTTGTGAGAAACGACCAGTGCCGTGACTAATGTTTTCATAGAAGTTATATAAGATCTATATTTTTTGGAATATGAATTTTGTAATTGTCACTTTAAGTCTTAGTCATTTTTCACTTTTCCTTGGAATAGTAACTTTATTCTAATATTATCTGAGTATGGTATTCATATTATATCAAAAAACAATTTAATAAAGTTTCCAAATTTTGGACGACTTTGTTTAGAAATCATAAATAAAAAAGTACGCAAAATGTTTTGTCACGCACGTACTCGAAGCTTCAAATTTAAAATAACAAATGGTGAAATTTGAACATTTGAATTAAAAATTAAAAAATGCTAAACTTCAAGGACTAGGAGGGCCTATTATTAGGTAAATAAAAAGTAAATAAAATAATAAAAAGTAATAAATTTAGCTAAATAAAAAGAAAGTTATTACAATAGAAGAATTCTAAATTAAATTAATTTAAAATAAATTATTTTAATAGTACGAAGTGTCTGCGTGTACCGAAAAAATCCGGCTATTTGTACCAAAATTTCGGTGCAAATAGCCAAAACCGAGAGTTATTAACTGAAAACGTGAAAAAGTGAGCTTCCAAATTTGAAGACTAGAACTCAACTAGTTTTAACATTAAAGTTTCAAATTTTTTATTAAGAACTGAACAATTTGGACATTAGAATTCTTTAAAAAAAATTTGCAAATAACATAGTAGTTCGAAAAGTGTGTAGCTTATAGTGGAATTTCTTAAAAATTGAGTGGTCTTCAACATAAACCTTCAAAACTAAATAATACTTGATTGAACTATCACTATACTAGATTGAGGCATTCAAAATGAAATAATGATATTTTTTGCATAATTAAAATCATTTCAAATAAAAAAAATTATTTTTATTGAAAAAATTATATAATTTACAAAAAAAATTATTTAACAATGTTTTTTTGCAACTAAATTTTTTCTTGCTATTGCTTCTCACCTATTTTTTAAAAAGGGATGAATCTTAATAAATGTTTCCAATTTAAAAAATATATTTTATGGTTGAAATCATTAAAACCATTTTTTTGAAAGTAAACATCTTAATAGAAATAACTATATTTGAAGATTATTCACTTATTTTAAAAACTGGAAACAGTAAAGTTATGGGGAATTTTTTCCCGAAAAAATAAGTCATGATCTAATTATTAAAATTAAACCATTCTTAAACAGTTGTTAAGAATTGACAGAAAGAAAAAGTTAATTTACATAAACTATTATTAAATTAATTATTTTTCGTAAGTTTGAAATTTTTTCATAAAAAAATAATGTTTTTCCTTTCATACGACATCCCGAGTCGACATTTTAGCCCTCTTTTTAGACCTCTAAATTGTAGGACTTAATAGGACTTAGGAGGGCTTGTAGAGGTCCTAATTTGTGGCACAAAGTGGCACAAAAGTCCATTTTTGCCACTTTCAGGGCTAAAAGAGGGCCTAATTTAATAAAAATTTAGCCCTCTATAGGTCCTCCTAAGTCCTCTGTTTAGGCCATGCTGCGTAGCCCTCGAAATCCTCTAGACGAAAAGTGACGTCACATGATCATTTACCCCAGGACAAACACATGTACGCCAAAAGTATAGAGATACATTTAATAAACTGATTATATTTTCATTAAAAACAATATTGTTTCTTTACCACAATTTTTAGAATAAACTTTATCACTCAGAGATTAGATTGATCACTTTCGAAATTCTTTTTATCAGTTCACTAATTGTTGCAATTGGTTTGAATGGGTGTTAATTAAAAATTGTTGTAAGAAAGCAATGCTGTTTCTCATGGAAATATAATCAGACTATCAAATTAGCCCTATACTTTTGGTGTCCGCCTGTTTGTCCAGGAGTAAAAGGTCATCTTCTCGTGTGACGTTACTTCCACCTTGAGAGATTTCGAGCTCTCTGCCTGAAAAACGATTCTAGATTATTATTAGTAGAGCTGTTGAACTTTATTTTGAAATTTATTTGGTGCGAATTTATTGGTGAGCAACTTTACCCTACATGATCGACTTTACCCCGTTTTACGGTACTACAAATTCCGAAAATTCTAGAACATATGATTTTACAAATATATATTAAAAATCTACAGGTTGAGTTCATTTTTCAACTTTCATCTGCTAAGTGCAGTAATTCTTTGAATTCTCTGGAATTTTGACCTTTTTCTCTAAAAAACAAATTTTTTTATCTTAGAGGGAAAAATTTGTAAAATTTTGTTAAGGTGTAATTTCGATATAAACTTATATCTAAAGTGAGCATATAACAAATAAACCTTTTCATTGTGTTAGCAGTTATTTAAAATTACTAAATAAAATTTAAATTATATCTAACTATTTTGTAATCTTTGATGTGGCAACACATATTTTCTGAAAGGCATTGTTTCCGATGCTCGAGCGTCAATATACAGGAAATACCAACGTAGAAAGTACCTTATCAGTTAATGGGAATTTTTTCCCGAAAGAATCTACATTTTACCCAATAAATAAAAGAATCTTGTTATGTGTCTGAAATACTGGCTTTTAGTGTTACTTTTATTAGTGAGTAAATAACCTTGCACCAAGAAGCGGCAGCAGAGATCATAGATCAGGAAGATTAATGGTGCGATAAGAGGCATAAAAACCACATATTTTCCGTCCCTCCTGGAGGGAATATGTGGGTACTTTTTTACCCATTAGGACAAATTTGTATCTCGTTTAAGAATCAGATATACGTTTTCTTATTCAGTGATATCTGCATAATTCGATCATATATATAGCAGCTAATGGCTGTGGTGAAGTCTTACGTAGGCTCGATATAGCCATAGCCATAGCTGCTTTTCGTATAATAATAATAATAATATTATAGTAGGGTAAGGCTGGTTCTCACAGTAGGTGGGTTGTGAATATATGTCCACCGCGCCAGGTCCCTTGTCATGTGTCTGAGGTGCACTTACAGAAGAGCATACGTGGTCCGACCCACTTCCACTTGTTCATTTCTATCGTTTCTTGCTTTTCTTCTGACTCCTACTTATAGAGCAAGTTGCCACCACGTCGTTACGTGGACATACGGTTTTCGTCGTTTCAACTTCTGGGGTCGATGCATTACATCCCCGAGCTACCCATTTGCATGGCACAGCATTGCAACGCCTACGTTTGCATAATTAGTGCGATCAGGCTCTGAGTTCTCGCCCCAAAGCAGACAGCTAAGAGAACCTGTACGGGTTAATTTTCTATATCGCTCGGAAAGCGGTCTGCTCCAGGCAAGAGGTCTTGCAAGAAGATCTTATACAATGCCAAATTTGCATTGTATCCAATTAACCATTTCGATCTTGTCCTATCCTAACTAGATTTTGTCATACTAATCTCATCTGTTCTGCTCCGCTCTGCTCTGCTCTGCTCTGCACTTCTTTTGTAGAAGTGACAATGTCGCCTTGAAGATTATACATTTTCAAACAATCTAGTTTGGACACAGGACTTTATGTAAAAATAATGATAGTATGAAGGTTAAAGTGACCTTTAAATATGGTCAATTGTTTTTTTTTTTTCAAAATTCTGTTTGACGTGTCCAAATGACAAGGTCCCATCTCAGAGAGGGCGCTGATACGCCATATAGTTTGCATGGTGATTTGCAAGCTGCCAGATTTTGCCACCCAGATAGAACCTTGTCATTTGGACATGTGACCTAAAGTTTTCCTTTGAATTTACATATCGCTCGGAAAGCCGTCTACTTCAGGCAAGAGGTCTTGCCAGAAGATCTTATACAATGCCGAATTTACATTGTCACCAATTAACCATTTCGATCTTGCCCTATCCTAACTAACTAAACTTATCTGCTCTGCTCTTCTTTTGTACACTCAGAAAAAAGTTTGTTTTACTGAAAGAAAATTTCTTTGAATCAAAGAAAAATATGTATTGGCTCTCAGTCAAACAAATTTTTCTTTAAATCAAAGAAATGTTTTGGTCGCCATTCTTTTTGTGGTTGAACAGAATATTTTACTGTTTGAATGAAAAATG
>CAKNWT010208853.1:1117-54602 GCA_932066315.1 Andricus coriarius
ATGTACTTACATCGAAAATTCACTCAAAAAACTTGTACGAAGCAACTACGGCAAATGCTAGAAAAGACCATGTATATATCGTTTTCAAAGGTTCAATATTCCACGTCTGCCGTAAGTGACTCGCCGCTCTCGGCTCGCTTGCACCAACACATTTCAATGATTTCAAACAACAGAATTTTGAAAGTTTACAGGGTTTACAATAAATTTCCTCCTAAATAGAGAAACTTACCGAGAATTTTCAGAAAGAAATCGGTAAGAAAGAAAATTGCCGTATTTGCAATAGCGGGAAATTCCAATACGTTTCAAAATGTCATTAATTAGATATTTTCACTTCAACCGCCAGCTAACTTCACTTCGTTGATTGCTGAGGGTTGCTGAGCGGAAAACAAAGGACCAAATGCATGGACAAAGCTTTATTTTTGTAATATCTTCGCAATGAATGATGATTATTATCATTTTATTATGTCATTAAATAGATATTTAAAACCAAAAACTATTTTTTCCTGACACTTATACAGAAAAAAAATAGTTTTTTCGAAGATATTAGCAAAATAGGGCAAAAATGGACCGAATCCCATGCATTTGGTCCCTTGTTTTCCCCTCAGCAATTAACGAAGTGAAGTTAGCTGACGCTTGAAGTGAAAATACCTAATATCACTCAGTATCGTGAAATTAAAACCTGATTCAAATATAAATAAGTAGGGGAGACCTATATAATGAACCTATAGTATATAATCATTCATTTAAAATACTAATGTTTGTAAAATAATTTATTTTATTTTATTAATAGTCAGGACTGACATTATCCTTTCACTATATTAAATATCATTCGTCTTTATTGCACCAAAATTAACAGGAAAGTGATATTCAATGCACTTTCACAAATTCTAGTGATTCGGTTTATTTTCATTATTTCCATAAAATGACGGTAACTTTACAGGGAAAAATATTACCTGTAATTTTACACAACGTAGTGATTTCCAGCACAGGTATTCACAGTTCAGCAAACGACAAACGTCATTTTGACCCGAACAGCTGTGACGTACCGGCCAACTTTTAAACCCCTGTCAAAATTTTATTTTTGATCGATTAAGTTGCACAAATCACAAAAGCACAATCAATCTTGAGATTCGTCAGTGTTCAAAGTGTTTTCGGAAAGTTTATTTTTGTATGCCGTCTCAGGGTGTGGTTTTTATTCGATTTCGTTCGGTTCATGAGTTGAGGGGGAAAGTTAATCAGTTGAGTTTAATCACATCAATCATTTATTGCGTTGTTTAAAGATTCAAGTGGATTTTGAAAAAATCATAAAGATTTTAGATGACGGCCGATAGCCACAAATTTTCATTTAATGGGGGCCTGCCTAGGCCACTGCCTTTCCAAAATTCTGGACCCCTCATCATACAGGTTACAAATTAATAATTTAATGTATTAAGATAGTTAAGAAATGTATAATTACGCCGTGTTATTTATAGACTTTTAGTTTTAAGAACTTTAATTATATTAAAGAAATATTATTGATAGATAGGACATTGCAGAGCTGATTGTTTATTTTCATTATAGAGGGGACGAAAATTTGGTTTCAAAATTCGCGCGGAAACGATCAAAAGGCCTTTGAAACAATCAAATTCGAATTTTTTTTAATGTGGGTGCGCCAAAACATGAAGGATTTATTTTCTCAAAAATTAGGTGGTAAAAAGGGTAAAAAGTTTACGAAAACTAATGTTTTAGAATTTTCCGACTATACTTTTTTTTTTAACTTTCATTTTTATGTTTTTCAGATTTTTAAATTTTGTATTAAACCTTAAATTCTTAAGCGATTTAAAATTGTTACCCTAAATTTATTTGCATATAATATTTTTATTGGTAATTATTATATCATGTCCCATTTCTGAAAATTTATTTTGAAACATATTCACTTAGAGAAAGAAGTTCTACATACTTTTACTTTACTACATACTTTTAATTTTAATGCAGTCTGGATTTATTTTTAGATTTTATCGCAGGCATACAAGAATGTCTTCCGAAGAGGACGAACAAGTTGAAGTAATTTTTAATAACGAAATTAATTAATTTTGTATATGAAATTAGGAAAATTAAAATTAATATTGAGTATTTTATTTAAAAATTTCAGCTGGGTCAGGATTCCGAAGAAGGCCAACGAAAACAACTGATTAATTCCAAACGGTAAATATAACTTTATTTAAACATGAATAAAATAATAACCATTTCGTAAGAGTTTCAGGTTTCTTCTATAAGTTTGTCGTTGGAAAAAAGGTTGTATCTAAATTTAAAAAAAGTCTTTAGCATTGAAAAATTCTTTAAAATGTAGGAAATTGAGAAAAAGACTGATTTAAAAACTACTTATGATTCTATATTGACAAATTTATTTTATATCTAACAATATTCTTCTGTTTAATTCTGCTTTCGGGACAGCCTTTTATCTTTCCTTATTATGAAACGTTTCAAGGTAAAGTGAACGATTTTATCAAATACATTTACTTTTACAAAATAAATTAAAATTAAAGATCTAATAATATTGATTTTTACTCATAAAAAATTGTATTGTAAAACTTAAACATTTCGTTTAAGAAACCTTTTTTAAACTTCTTGCAGAAAAGGAATAGAGGATCAACCCTGGAATTAATTGAGGATGATGACTGGCCTGAAAATTGTAATAAATATATGCTACTACATTCAAAAAACACTGCTTCAACTAGGTAAATAAAATTGTTTATCTACTTGGAATTAACGAGGATTTCAAAAAATTGTATTATATGGGTGACGTTAAATAAATTAATATGGATTGTTACCGGGCATTTTATGAAATATCGCTGAGAAGTCACTTTATGAGCCGTTTGCTTCCTCATAGAGGGAGGTTGATTTTCACTAAAAAAATCTGACACTTATTCCAACAAGTTGATATTTTTATCTTGTAGCGAAAATCTTATTTCCAGAAAATCAGAGAGACCATCAAAAGCTCAATCAAAGTGTCTTGTTGCAACGAATAATTTATTAAGTTGCAGTAGTGTTATATTTTAAATATTAAATAAGTTTTCCATATATAAACAAACCTCAATAGATGAGTACAGTACTGTTGTATTCCCAAAATTAAAAAAGTTTTCCTCGTATAAACAAGATAAACCATTTTTTGAATTTATAAATCAGTATATCGCTAGATCATACGAGGTCGTGGAAAGTTCGTCAAGAGGTGATTCGACGCGTCCCTGAGACGTGAACAATTATATTAGATACAGTATTATGGTATTCCTAATATCAACAAACTTTTTCTCATATAAACAGAATAAATTTTTTTTTTTTAAACTTCATAATGTATTTCGAATATAAAAAAAATGTTCTCATAGAAACAAGGTATAATATTATTTTGAAATTTGTAACACATTTTTGACTTCCTGGGGACGAATTATATCGAAATATGTAAGAAAAATGTATGTTTGAAAATTTACATCATTACAAACCTCCCTGTGTGAGGAATCACAAATATGATGCAAAAATAGGTAGAGATCATTATTTACTATTATATGGAATCAATTTGATAAATCGATTTTTAACTGTACTGAAATCTTCGTAAGGATAAAATTAACAATGTCAGCCCACATTATGAATGTTTTGAATAATTGTTTTCGAATTTTATCCTAAAATAGTAATGCCACGTGACCAAACGTAAAACTTATGGGAGAGACTTTGAAGTGCGATATTTAAAAACCCTATATCTCTAAAATATCGAACCCTCTTATTAATTATTATCTTTTTTAACTCAGCATAAGTCAAATCTGTAAATCTCAAATATGTAAAAAGTTTTGTTGATAATATTTAAAAATTTTGTTGTCAATTTTGTTGCCTAAATTTGTAATTTGGGACATGTGCGTTGCCAGACATTTCAAGTACTTTTTTCTTTATAATTTATAAACGAAGTCTTCTAAAATTTAGAAACTTTACTAAATTGTTCTTCGAGTACTTTATTCAAATATTTTTAGAAAAAGTTTATTAATTACAGAAACTGTTGAAAATGGCTGGGACTTAAATAATTAACTTTTTGGCAAGAAAATTACATTTTACCAGAGCAGCATATATTATTTTCTGAATTTTAATTCCTATCTCTACATTGGCATTTTTGTTTTATGTTTCACAATACTTTGGTAAAATTATGTTGGATTAATTTAATTCTAATTTAATTATAATTACGAATCTATAGTTATGACTCGGATTCTTCGTTTCAAACTCTGGATCCACGAAAACTGATAAAAGAACAAGGATGCATTTCTTCCACACCTGCTTCTTCTTTGGATCTCGAATGGGAACACGAAGGTTAATATTGATTTAAATTTTGTAATGTTTCTTAATTATCTTTAGGGTGCACAAAAAATGTGTCATTTTGAATTTTACAAATGCTACTTCCTAAATTTCTTCATTTTGGTGAAAAAATACTGCCATAAATTTAATTATATTTGACAATTTTTTAGAGGTCCGGCTAGATCATTTTAGGTTTGAAAATGTAGCTTCTTATTTTTGAATTTTTGTAAAATATAAATTTAAGGCTATAAACTTCCTTCACCTCTAAAAAGTATGTGATATTTATCAAGGCATAAGCCACCAATTTTATGAAAAAAAAAAATTTGAAAGTATTATCGGGCTTAGAATACGAAAATTTATAAATTCATTACAATTCATGGTTTGAAATGGCCCCTAAACATTTTTTCCTGTAATAATATGCATAGGATTTCTTCTACATCATAAAACGAATATTCTTCACAAAGAATACATTCAAAATATTCATACCAGATTACAGCAAAAATGTTGAATTTCGAAATTGAAAAAATACATATTTCTTACAGTTTAAAAATTCCTATTGTAGTTTAAATTTAAAATGTATTTTTACCTATCATTTCATATCCAGCCTTATTATTAGCAATACAAAATTCAATCAATGGACAACTCAATCAACCTTAATTAACTATTAGCTCACATCTTTTTCAGATAACTGATAGGTAAAAATACATTTTAAAGTACTATGGAAATCTTTAAACTATAAAAATGTGTATTTTTTGTGTATTGAAATAAAAAATTTTGTTAGGTCACCCGATATAAGTATTTCTAATTTATTCATTATGTAAAATAATCTCCTATATTGTAGAAGAAATCCTGTACATATTATTACAGGAGAAAAATGTTTGGTGTTATTTCAGACCATTAATTGTGATGAAAGTACAAATTTTCATATTCTACGCCGGATAATACCTCCAAAAAATTTGTTTAAACTAAAATGTAGGGCTTATTCCTCAAATTAATAAATACTTTTAAGGAATGAAAGCATTCTTAGCCTTCAATTTGTATTAAAAAAAATTGTAAACTAAGAAAATCAATTTTCATACCTAAAACGGCCGAGTGAAGCCTCTAAGCAGTTTTTGTGAATAAAAAAAAATTATGGCATTATTTTTTCACCAAAAGGAAGCAATTTTAGGGGGTGGCGTTCGAAAAATTCAAAAACACACTTTTTTGGTTCACCTTAACATACCTAGACATTTTTTGGTGAATTTAATAATCAATAGTAATATTAAAAATTAAATACATTTTTTCAGGAATTCCACTCTGTGCTCTGGGGTTCAACCAAACCGAAAAATCCCCAAATTCTTCAACTTGTACTGTCGAAAATTCTCGCCACTCCAGTTTCACAGCATCGCCCTGGTCCAGAGTATCGAGTCCAAATAGTTTAGAATGGGATCCAGTGGAAGGGGATGTTGTTTGTGTTGATTTGGAAACTGAACATCTCATCACCGAGATTGAAAGATTAACCGACAAGACGCTTCGAGAAACCGGCGAGTGGACTGAAAGTAGCTGATAGACTCTACATTCTAGATTTGAGATTCTAGCACCTAGATCCTAGATCAAAATCCAGATAAAGGATATTTGTATTTTTTTAAAACGTTCCTATCTCACGTATCTGAATTGATTCGAATGCCGCCCTTTTCTTCTTAAGTCCTCAGAGCAATTTATGAATAAGGACGTGCATTGAAAAAAATGCAGGAAAGTATTTTCTATAAATCAAGATGATAATCTCTAAAGAAGACTTTTTCCTATTACACTTTTGGCTTGAGAGAAGTGTTATTTTTGATCAATTATTTATATTTACAAAGTGTTATATTTGTTTAAAGCTTTTTATGCTTGGAATCTAATAAATACTGTTCCAGGAAATTTTAGCGGTCATTGAGATCTAAACTAATATTTACGTTAATTAATCATTTTATTTACAATTGCATGTATTAATTTTAATTACAATTATTTACCCAGATCTAATATTCGTACTAGAAAACTGCGACCAAGTTTTTCATAATTTCTTCTCGCTGGTACATAACTTCCTTATAACAAAGCAAACTAAATAGCAGGGGGCATTCGTACTGAACATTTTCAAGACATTTAGTATCGTCTCCAATTCCATGGAATTTAAATTGCGAAACTGAGTCGACTGGAAAAAAATAAATGTAAATTAGAATTTGTGATCGTAGATGGAATGGAAAAGAGAAGTCGACAACAGTGTTTTAAATTTTAAATATAAGAGAATCGTAAAATGAAGAAAAAAAGGAAAAAAAGAGTGGAAAAAACTTACCGCAACCGATGTTAGAAAAAAAGCAGGTTCGATGTTCCGAGTTTATGGAAAATCCTTTTCCTTCCGGTTTTACTGCAAAGTGAGCATGTGCAGTATTTTTAACAATTGGAATGTGACGTAAATGCTCAGTGTATTGGACTGAATATTTCCAGTGATCGTAATTTCCACTTTCTGATATTATATTCCAATCCTCACTGGAATTATAAAATGAAAGAGAATTATGAAACAAGTTTCTCCCGTTTTCGTTAATTAAAAATCATTATTGGTTTGAAAATTAGATTTCGATACTTACATAGTTGGATTTAGTTTTTTCATGTTGCTAAAGTCTGCAACGAATTCCCAAACAGATTCAGGTGTTGAATTCTTAATTATAAATTCAAAAGACACGGTGTGTTTTCTTTTATAAAAAAATAAAACGTAAATTATTAATGCACTGACAAGGCTGTAGGCCAGGCTTTTGGATTTCCATTTCATTGGATTAAATACCATTTCTGAAATTCAAGAAATGTGATAACTTAATTATAAAAATAAAATTCCAAAAATTAGGAAAAGTAACATGAAAATAATAAACTGAAACTTCAATCATTTTATTATGTTTTGTATTGGATTTCAAATTTGTGAGGCTTATATCAAATTTACATACAAATTTTGGACTTTTTGTGCATATTTTTTAAAATATTTCAAATTGTCTAATTTAAAATGTTAACGTTTTTGTAAATGTTTTCAATGTTTAATTTCTAATCGCTTTGAAGTTAATATTGTTGAATTTTGTAACTTTTAATTTTGAATACTTTTAATTAAAAGGCATTCAAGCTTCATTCCGAACTGTTCGATTATGTTTAAATATTTAACTCTTTACGTTTTTAATGAGAATTCATTCAATTGTTAATTCTTTTATTAAAAATTGTTCAATGCCAAGCACTTCAATATTTAAATTGTTAAATTTGAAAAATTTCTAATACGATAAAATTTAATTGGATACAGTTCCAATTTAAAAAGTTCCACTTTGAACGCTTAAAATTTTCATTTTTTCAACATCATTAATGTAAAATTGATTAAATTCTGAATGATTCCATTTTTAAACAGATATATTTTTAACGCTTCAATTTAAAAATTTTCCAAGAGTACAATTTGCATTTTGGGAATGTTGTATTTGTAATTATGCAAATTAAAAAATATTAAATTATCAAGAATTTCAGTTTTTAAATTCTCAAACGTGGTTATTTAAATAATAATAATTTTAGATGCTTTTAAAATGATAATTTACGATTTATTACAATTAACTTTAAATTTCTTCATTATAAACGTTTTTAATGATTTTTTTCAATTTTAGAAGACTTATAATTATTACATTTCTTCAATTTCGTTGTATTTTAAGCTGAAATTGTTTCTTTTTTAGTTGCAAATATCTCAGGTTTTCATTTAATTTTGGATCATTACTTGAGAAATTTTAATCTGTACAAATTCATATGTTTTAAATTTAAAAAAATTAGTTCCAAAGTTAAAATATTGTTGAATTTCAAACGTTTCAAAGCGTTTTTAATTTCGTTTAAAAATTTGTTGAGTTTTTAATGTTTCCAATTTAAGATTGTTCAATTTTGAACGTTGCAATTTTAATTACAAACTGTTTTGGTAAGTTAAATTTCTTTCAGTTTCAATTGTACAAATATGTTTAAATTTTTTAATTCTTGATTTTTTCAAACTCCTCACAGTTAAAATTCTTCAATTTTTAGTGTTTCCAATTAAAAAACTGTCAAAAGGATGCTCTAAAACATGTTAATTTATTTATTTTTTAACTTAGAATTTTAGAATGCTTCAGTACATTAAATCTTATGCCTGTGGGCCTGATTAAAAATAATTCTCCGTGCCGATTTTACATCCCAATTCGGCCCTAAGCTTCAGAAAATTAAAATAGTATGAGATACAGAATTTGTTTCTTACCTTCGACTTTTTATCAATAATTTTCTGTTTTTTAAACTCTATTATATCTTTTATCCAGAGAATAGAAAAGGTTGTGAAAGAATTGAAACTGGAAACTTGATAAGAACACGTCCGGTGCAACTTCCTGTAGATGAAAATGATGAGTCTGCTGGACGATTTAGACTGAAGTTTACTTTTCACGTTAGTTTACGTTTACGCGACGGATGCTTCCCGTTCCCACCATGTGGACATGTGGCATGACAAGTGGAAGGGAGGAGGAAAAGATTCCTCACGATCCAGAAGAAAGATGCTGATGCTGTTTTCGCCCTTCCATCTCCTCATCTCAACACTCCGTTCGTGTTCGACTTTGTGACGTATACCAGAGATCTCTGCGTATACCTAGATTCGGGAATCTATATATCAAATTCTGAACTTTGACACGACAAACCAAAATAAGAGACATGTTAACAATGTATCCCAATTGAATTGGGATAGAAGATTAGGAACCTAATAGAATGAAACACATATCCGTACAGATGAATTAAAATATAAGTTATTTGACTCCAGCCGATAAAGAGATGAAGAGCCGATTCAAATATCTGGGCTATTTTCCCGAAATTTCAGGATGAATATATATACTGCCAAAAATAATAATTGAGCAACTTAAATTTGTTGAATCTGAATGGTTTAAGTGTCAGTTCGAAATTTGAATACATATAATCATCAATTTTTCTATTCTTTACTTTGTATTCTTGAAAAACCAGTTGAAATTGTTGAATTTGGTTGAAAATGATTAATTATAACCGATTTAAGTTAGTTACTAATAATAATCTATGAGTATGTGCAGCTAATATACATTCCGTTCGCAGCATGAAGTTGGTTCGCAGATATGCTTTTGGTTAGTTTTATTAATTAAAGTTTAGAAATATTTATTTATATTTTTAATCTTTAAAATTGTATAACAAAATGAATATAATAATCTGAAACTAATATTTTCGAAATAAACATGTTTAACATTACGTTTCTTTAATTTTCTTTCTAAGTCAGTAAATTCATGATTTTTTTTGTGATTTAAAATACTTGGAATAAAGAAAAAGCCCGTTGCCTTGTTGACTTCTGATATTATTTTCAGTAAAAATAATTAAATTGTTAAAAATTATTACATCTAAAAAAAAATTATTTGAAGCTGGTGTTGAGTATTTAACCTTATAAGTTTATTACACATATAAAAAATTAAAAATGTTAATTTCTCTCTTCAAAATTAAAAGTTCTCTGTTTAGAACAATTAAAATTTGGCATATTCCCTAAATGACTTACAATCTCTGAAATCCTTGAATATTCTGAATTTCCTGAATCCTTTTAATGTTCTGAATAATTTAAATGCGTTGAATTCTCCGAATCCCTTAAATGAACTAAATTTTCTGAAATCTCTTAAATTCGCTGTATTCTCTGAAATCCTTGAATATTTGGAATTCTCTGAATTCCTTGAACTCTCTAAAATCCTTAAATATTTTGAATTCCCTTGAATCTTCTGAATTCCTTGAATTCTCTGAATTACCTGAACTCCTTCAATTTCATGAATTCCCTAAATACTCTGGAATAACTGAAATTCCCTGAATTCTCTCAACGCTCTGATATCCCTGAGATTCAGTGAATTTTCTAAAATCCCGGAATTGGTTGAATATTCTAAATTACCTGAATTCTCTAAATTTCCGAAAATCTTCAAATTCCTTGAATTACCTGAAACCCTAGATTTCTTCGAATTATCTGAAATTCTCAAATATGCTGAATCCCCTGAATTCCTTGAATCTTCTCCATTCCTGAAATTCTTTGAATTCCTTTAATTGCCTAAATACTCGAAAATCTCTGAGTTCGTTGATTTCTCTGAATTCATTGCATATTCTGAATTCTCTTAATTTCTTGAATTCCCTGAAACCTTCGAATATACTGAATTCCTTCAATATTCGGAATTCCCTGAATTCTCTAAAATTCTTGAATATTGTGAATTCCCTGAATTTCTTAAATACTCTGAATCCCTTGGATTCTCTAAATTTCCTGAAATCATTGGAATTTAGGAAATTCCACGAATTCTAAAATATTGCAAAGAAGTTAGTGAATTTAGACAAATTCAAATGATTCAGAGAATTTAGATGAATTCATATATATCAGAGAATTCGGAGGAAAAGGTTTTTAGGAGTTTGAAAGCATTCAAAACAATTAAAAAAAATGAAATAGAGTAAATAGATTTTGAGGAATGAAAAAGAATTAAAAGGAATTAAACAATCAAAATTACTCATTTAATACTTATATATATATTTTTTTAATTTATCTATTTCACGGTATACTGACTTTAAATTTGAATTCTCCACAATTGAAAAATTCCAAAAAGGCATTGAGAAGTGAACGTTTTTGGGGTGGCTTTCCAATTTTCCAAGCCCCTTTCCACAATAATCAGTAAAAAATTTGGACATTTTTGCATAAAAAATAAAACCATGCCTTTCAATTTTTTTAAGTGAATAAGTTGTACAATTTAAAATTGGAAGCTTACACTGTAAAAAAAGCTTTGGTGATATCTATAATCAGCGAGTAATTATACGTGCAGTGTATTTTCAAATTACAATGCATAACCTGATTAATTTACGATACTACAGTATTTATTTGCAATCTAGTGTGATTTAACTTCAGGTCACAATGTAAAAATAGAACGAGGGTTGTTCCATTTGCAGTCGACTGTAAAATTACTACGTCCGATGATGGAAATTATTCGATCGGCGTGGGACATAGTAAGTTTACGTAAGATGATAATTTTACTTGGGGCTTTAAGTCTACGAAAGTATATGTAAATTTTGACTATGTGTGCTTTTCTTTCGCGAGGGAGTAAGTCCGCCCTGACGAACGCCGCAGAATTATGTGCAGGACGTAAATTTTGACCATTCGGGACTCTGAAGTATGAAGTTGTTTTGCACGTTATGTCAAAGGTAATCTTTGGTTATGGCGCGTTGAATATGTGGAAATAATTTGTTCTTTCACTCGATGAAAATGAATTTTTAAATCTGTGCGTGAAAAGTTGTGAATAGTAGCAAGGTGGCTGTAGGTTAAAGAAAAACTGCAAATCAGTGAAAAGTCAGGGAAATTTGATAATCATAACTCAAAGATGAAAAAGATATTGAAATTTGAATCACCGAAAAGTTTTTGGGGAACCAAATTTCTAAATATCTTTTCGATTATAAAAGCTGAAGACAAAATTGAACGAAATTTCGGAGATTTCCGACCCGTACCTAATTTCACGGTCGACGACGGGAAAACGTCCTGCATGTATTTCTTTATGGCGGACGCAGGTTGAGAACAAAAGTATGTATTTTTACGGAATTCTGCTTATTTACTATATGCCACACCGATCGAATTATTTCCATCGTCGCAGGATGTAAATTTACACCAACTTTTTTTACAGTGTAGTCATCTTTTTCTTTATACTTGTATATTATTAATTGACAATGCAGTGTTTCCTGCGCGTATAATTATTGCTTGTATCATATAATTTAATTTTAAAACTTTACCCTTAAATTCTACCAATTTTCAAATGAAGGTCGACATATATTATTTAATTTTAAATGCCTTAATTTCCAAGTAACATTTTGATTCCAGACTCAGACAATTAAAGATTGTTCAGTTTCGAAAGCCTTAAGTATGAATTCTATAATAATAAAATGTTTGATTTTCCATTTTTAAGGGGCTAGTCTATCTAGTTTCTCACTTTCAAAAAATCCATTTTTTTTGCCAACTTCGATAGTATACTCTTTGGAGAAAAAGTTGTAAGTATGAAAAATTAAATTTTATAACCAAAAATCAGTTGTCAAAACTTAAAAGCGTTTTTCTCAAAACTGCATTTTCAAAAACGGCTGCAACTCTAGCTCAAAGAAAAATTAACGAATCAATTTGAAATTTAGCACGAATATTCGTAACATGTTTTTACATACCATGAACTAGGATCTTTTCGATATTTCAAAAAATATAAATTTGCCGAGCAAAAAACGAGCGTTTTTTTGGTGAAAATTTGACAATTATTTTCAAAACGCTGCCATTTTTTTAACTTTCAATATTTTCAAAAGATCCTAGTTCATGGTATGGGCAAAGTCATCTAGTTTAACGTGACAAAAATTTCATATACTGGCATTCTGAAGACCTCTACAACTGCAGCCGATTTACAACTTCATTTTTGGATGACTCGACAACGGAGTGTATAACTCGGTTTACAGTTGATATTTTTTCATGAAATTTTGTGCACTAACTTGTCAATAGTATCTGAATTTATCCTCAAAATTGTAAAATATTTGACCGCACGGTTTTTTTTATGAGTCCCGAAAAATCACCTCAATTTTCTGCTCGAGAAACTAGACTAGCCCCTTAATTCAAAGAAATATTGCCTAATTTAAAGGGATTTCAGCTATAAATATTAATTTGAACCTTTCCTTTTAAACCAAATGGTTCAATTTTTATTGTTAAAATGTTGTATGTTCTTTAATCTAGTGCTTAAAAAATACACACAACATAAAAAGGATGGATGCAGAAATTACCATGATCGATAAATTAATTACAATGTGCCAATTGGCAAAGAAATAATTGATCCATGAAATGAACATATCAAGAAAAAAATAATTAAAAGGGACTTACTTGTGTCTTCTCAGCTAGCCGACAAAAATTCATTAAATTACATTTCTAATTTAATATAAAAAAGAAAATTATTTTCATGCCCTAAATAAGATATAGAACACCTTTCTTGTACAACTGAAGATAACTTTGGAATATTTAAAAATATTTCAATAACTCATTCATTGTGAAGTAACAAATTTGCGAATATCTTTAATCCTAATATTCTTCGAACATTGAAAACCAGCTATAAATGAGAATTGTGAAGGGAATGTTAGAAAAATAAAACAGAGAATTAAACCAAGTAAACTGGTAGAAAAAACTTATTTTAATATATAAAGAAACTCATATCTTCTTTATGGCAAATGATAAACAATATTACATCTTATGGCTCAAATATATACACTTTATGATTATTTGATTTTCAATACATAACTTTGCAAGTCTACCTCTTGCTTAAGTATCCCCGTTAACAAAAACTCAGTGGAATGTAGAGTTACAGTTTTGGGAGCTTTCGCCATGAATTTTTTGGCATTTTGTAAATCCTTTTCATCAGAAAGAACGACAGTGTTTTCTAACCACTTTGCTGGAGGACGCAGAACTGCTTTTCCTCCACTTGCAAGAACCATTTCTGTAACAAAAGCAATAAAGAATTATTAAAGAAATATGCATTTCCAAACCTGAAAAAATTTTCAATTTAAATATTGAATACTTCACTACAAAATCAAAGAATTCAAAGCATCAGAACTCTTTTGAATTTAAATCATTAAAAATTAAAAATTAGAAGTCCTTTAATGTGTAGGGGAATATTTCTTAGCTACCATCTATTTTGGTGATTTATAACTCTGTTAATAACAATTAAAAGTTTGTTTTCTACTACAGTTTCGATAGAGTTTTAATAAAATTGCAGTTAATTATAAGCATTTTTTGCAAAAATAAACATTTGATCTTCAAAAATGCAGATAAACAATAAACTATACTTTTTTCGAAATCAGGTTTTCAGGGTGTCCAGCAATTTCTAGAAACAAAATTCAAGGTCTTTTCCAGGTTTTCCAGGTCAAGAAATCAAGTTTTTCCAGGTCTCCTTTTTTTACATCAAATAATCAAATAACCCTTTGTTATGCATGTAAAAGATTAAACATTTCACTTTTTTATTGGCCAACAATTTCTAAAGAAAGCATGATCATAAATAATCAAATTCTTAATTTTCTGCGAATATAAGTCGTCTTTGTGAAATCTTTGGGAATATTTTTAAATCTTTGTGAAGTCTTTGAAATCCTTGACATTTATGACATCTTTGTCAATTCTTTGAAATCTTTGTAAAATCTTTCTTTAATCTTTGTGAGAACTTTTGTGTTCGTTTGAAATCATTGAAATCTTATCAAATTTATTGAAACCTTTCAAAACTGTTTAAAACCTTTGAAATGTTCTGAAATCTTTGAAATACTTGTGAAATCTTTCCTAAATCTTTTGTATTTATTTGAAATGACTGGAATATTTGAAAACTTTATGAATTATTTTGAACTTTCTAAAAAAATGTGAACTCGTTTAAAATCGTTGAAATGTTTTGTATTTTGGCGTATTTTGAAATCTTTGAGATTCTTGTTTTTTTTCGAAATCCTTATGGATTCTTTGAAATATTTGTGAAATCTTTTGTTTTCGTTTGAAATCATTGGAATATTTGAAATCTTTTGAAATATTCTAAAAATTTTGAAATTATTAAAAATCTTTGAAATGTTTTGAAATCTTTGAAATCTGGTGTACTGTACCCTTTTTAAAATCTTTGAAATTCTGTTATTCCTTTGACATATCTATGAAATTTTGATGAAATCTTTGTGAAATCTACTAAAAAATTTTGAAATCGTTTCAAATCTTTAAAATTTTCTGAAATCTTAGAAATCTGTTTTACTATACCCTTTTTAAAAATCTTTAAAATCCTTGAAATTTTCTGAAAGTTTTAAAATCTTTGTGAAATGCTCGAAATCATAGTGAAATCTGATAAATCTTTGTGAAATGTTTTGAAATCTTATAAGCAAATTTGAAATCGTTTGAAATCTTTGGAAAGTTTTCAAATCTTTGAAGTCTGGTGTACTATAATCCTTTTTCAAATCTTTGAAACTCTTGTATTGTTTTGAAATCTTCATGACATCTTTATGAAATCTTTAAAATACTTGTGAAATCATTTGTATTAATTTGAAATCATTAGAAGATTTGAAATGTTTGTGAAATATTTAAAAATTTTGGTAAAATTTTTGAAATCCTTGAAATCTTTGTAATCTTGGTGAAATATTTTGAAATATTTTGAACTCTTCATGGAATCTGAAATATTTGTGAAATCTTTCTTTAATTTTTGTTTGTGAAATCTTTTGTGTTCGTTTGAAATTATTGAAATCTTCTCAAAATTGTTGAGACCTTTTGAAATTGTTTAAAATCTTTGAAATATGGTGTAACGTACCCTTTTTCAAATATTTGAAATTCTTGATATCTTTTGAAATCCTTATGAATTCTTTAAAATATTTGTAAAATCATTCTGAAATCTTTAGTATTAATTTAAAATCATTAAAATATTTGTAATCTTTGTGAAATACTTTGAAATCTTCTAAAACATTTTGAAATCGTTTCAAATCTTTGAAATGTATTGAAAGTTTTTAAAACTTTGTGATATATTCGAAATCTTTGAAATATTGTCTATACGCCTTTTTCAAATCCTTGAAATCCTTCTCAAGTCTTTGAAATCCGTGAACACTTTTTAAAATGTTCAAAATCCTTTTAAATATTATAAAAGCTTTAAAATATTTTGAAATATTTGGAAATCTTTAGAATTATTTTGTAAGTCTTTGAAATTAAGTGTATGCAATGTTCATTGTAATCTATAAAGGAATTAGTACAGTCTACAAAAAGTGCCCTGAAATCTTTTTATTTATTCCGTAATGAACAAAAGATAAATTATATCTTGATAAATAACAAACTTTTCAGTAGCAACATTTCTTCTAAGCGAGATGTTTTTTTTTCATAACAGACTAAAAGATTTAAATTACTCTTTACAGTTCAATAAAATAACTGTTTTAAAAGCAAAATAAAAATTCAACGTTCTCGTGAAAAATTCAAGGACATTTCAAAGTTTTCAAGGTTTAAAAAAAATTCAAGGAGAATTCTAGGTTTTCAAGGTTTTCAAGGTCGCTGGACACCCTGGGGTTTACTTATTTTTTGTATGAACGGAAAACTTGTTCGGTTTTTTTTCCTTCAAATACATTCAGGTTAAAAAATAGACATATTATTTATTCGTAAAAATAAGGATTTGGTAGGTTTTGTACGGATATAATAAAATTTTGATTGTTTAACCTTAAGGTATTTAAAGGAAAACCCCTATGCTTTCTTTTCAATAAAAAAACAAGCTTAAATTAAAAAAAAACTCAAATTTATTTCTGACCTTTATTTTTTACCCTCCCCCTCGGTAAAAATGTGTCTTTAAAATTTGATACTACTTCAAAATAAAACATTCGAAATTGTAAAATTTTAAAGTAGTAGCCTATACAACATTGTGAACTGTCCATTCTAAATTATTTTGATCTGGTGAGCAACGACACTACCATAACAAAATTAAACATTATGAAATTTTTAATGTTCCTGATTGAACATTTTAAAATTACCAAACTTCAAAACAAATATTTTCGAATTTAAAACTTTGAAGCTAAACAATTTTAGTTTCAAAGCTTACAAAATTAAACTATTTTAGAATTGCGCATTTAAAACAATAAGTTTAAAGTTTAGAAAATTATTAATACTCATCATATCCCATAGTATCAAATAATACTTAACGTGATTGGACAGATTTTTTACTAAACATCAGATTTTTGTGCAGCAAAAAGTTCACAAGTCTTTTTCACCGTCCAAAATTGAGGAATTTTGAACATTGTGAAGCTTCAAAGTTTGATTATTCTAAAAACATAAAAATTACATAATTTCTAATTAGAGACTTTAAAAATTAATTAATCTAATCTTAAAGCGTTAAAATTGATTAGAAAGTATGATGATTTTGGCCTAAACAAAAAGCTAAAAATAAGTTCAACCACGTGAAAGGGCAATAATGTGATCAAATAAAAAATGCAATGAATCAGAACATCCTTCAGTAAAGAAAAATACCAGCTAAATCATGATTTGTATCTCATTGTCGAAAATAGATCTATAAGTTGATCTAATTGTCATAAAAAGATGTCGATAAACGTCACTCGGAAAATAAGTTAACATAAGATTAAAAAGTTTCATATTGTTTTAATTGCTCTATAATAGTTTTTATATCATTAGCTTGACGTCAAAAAGAGACAGAGGAAAATTATTCAGTAATAAAGACTACAGAAGAAAAGGTATATAGAATATGCATCGTGGAAAAGGGATCTTAGCAGAAAAATGAGTTAGATCCCTTCTCCTCTGTCAGGAACGTTTTTCTCAATTTCGTTGCAATTCAAGCTTAACATTCAGTAAACGTAATACATAAGAGTTTATTAGCTCTTAATGAAAATTCGTATGTGATTAATAATTCAAATTTATGCCAATTCATTTTTTTTTTTTTTTTCGAAATCGAGATTTTAGTAGTTAGGCCCCTTTTTGACAAACGGCTTCAATTACAATCTTGAAAATCCACGGAAGCAGTTTTCAAAATGGTTAAAAATGTTAATTAAATTATTTCTACAAGTGCATGTGCAAACATTCTGGCTAATAGAATAAGTTATTTAGAATTCTCACCTTTAAGTTCTGATGGAGGAGGTGCACTAATATTTGGTGTCAGGACGACAGTGAATCCTTCTAGCATCTTCTTTTCCCTCGCTTTTTTAAGGCTTTCGCTTAAATTGAAGCCAAACTTGGCTTCTGCGGCTGGATCCTTTACAATATAATTTTCTAACTCTTGAACGTTGTTCTTCTTAGTGCTGTCAACAAGCCAATTCACAGAAACAATGGGAGTTCCTTGCGATGCGGCTCTAAGAAACTTTAAAGTTCTCCTGACTTTGTCGGTCACTAATACTGTGAATTTGTTAACATCCTCGGTTTCTGTTAGTCCTGCAAGAGTGAAAAAAAACAACACGAACTGAATTACAATTTGAAGGAAATTCATTAACACTGAATAGATTCAGGATGCCCACTTAAGATTTAGAGATTTAAAAAAAAATTAAAATTCAAAGCATTTGGTCCATTATTTCCCCCTCAGCACTCAACTAAGTGAAGTTAGCTGGCGGTTGAAGTGAAAATAACTAATTCAAATTTGTTCAATTTCAAGGACTCCTAATTTAAAAAAATTTAATTTTAAAACCTTGCAAATCTAGTTTGTTCAATATTGAACGGTTTGAACTAAAAATTTCTCAACAATTAAAGTTTCCAATTTGACATTCTCTAATTCTTAATAACCGAATTTGAAATTAATGAATTTGCAAGAATTCAAATTACAAAAATTGCAAGTTTAAAACACTATCGACTTGTAATGAACTAATTTATCCAGTTTCGACCTAAAATTATTCAATATTGAACCTCATGAATTAAAAATTCTTTAACATTAAGGCGTTGATTTCTAAATTACGCAATTTCAAGAAATTTAAATTTTAAACGTCACAATATTGTATACTTTAATATAAAAGTATAGAATTGGAAATTCTTCCAAAAGTGAAAAAGTTACTCGCTGGCAGACTTGAAGTAAACATTTGGTTAGAAAATTAATAAAATAATTAATTTTAATTATTAAAATAATTTAAAAAAATATATTCTCAAAAAGAGGCTTCAATTTAATAAGCTTGAAAATTTAAATGCTAATTAGTGTAAATACATAATTAATACCTATTATAAATTAAAGATTTTAATATCTTACCCAATGTTTTCAGACAGTTTCGGTAACTGTCAGCAGAGACTCCAGTGAAAAGCACCTTGTGTTTAAGTGGAGAAGCTACCCTGCTTCTCTTCGCTCTCGTTGGTGTAGAAAGAGCGGAGGAATTTCCATCGCCAGAAATCAAAGAAATCATCGAGGAACTTGCACTCGACTTATCCGCCGGCATGCTCTCCATATCGCTAGCTTCCTTCTTCATCTTCCTTCCGCGAGTCGCGGTTTTTTTTTGTTCAGTCTTCTTTAATTTCTCCTTCTTCGAATCCGCTGTTCCATTAAAACTATTTTCCACTAAGGAACTTGACGAAGAACTGTTGCTAATAATCTCTTTACTCTGCATTACTTGCCTCTTGCTAGCTCTCCTAGTCTTCAAAGTCTTCACTTCATTTTCTTCATTTTCAACCTCATTTGCAACTAGATTTGCTTTCTTCGTTCTCTTCGGTTTCGAAGGAACCTTCAAGTTTTCAGCAGCCGAGGTTGAAACGTTTCCAGAGTCATCAGCAAACGAATTTGAGGAACTCGAAGCTATTCTTTTAGACGCCCTGCCATTAATCGTAGAATCAACTTTAGCTTCATCGTTTATCTTCTGAATTTTTGGACGTCTTCCTCTTCTTTTCGGTTCTTCCAAAGAGTCGTTAAGCGTAGAACTTGTAAAAGAATTAATATCTTTTACTTTAACTTTTGTTTTCCCTTTTAGATTCTTCTTTGGTTCCTTCACTTCTTCTTCTTTTTCTTCAACCTCAGCTTTCTTATTATTCTTCGAAGATCCATCAAAAGGGACCGATCGCCTAGCAAATAAAGTTGTAATCTCAAGTTCCTCAGTCTCCCCAACCTTCAAACGTTTTCCCCTTCCTCCAGTTGAAGTATCTGATTCTTCTTCGCTCATTTTCAAAGGTCGTTTCTTCAGAGGATGTGTATCTTTAGTCTTATCTTTTGAAACCTTCTCATTCTGGGATTTCTTCTGGGGCGGACTTGCCACTTTTAAGTCCTTCTTACTCCGGATAATATTCAACTTCGACATCCTCGGCGAACAATTATCGGCGTCAACCTGAAAAACAGAAGGACGCTCAACCACTTTCTCTACTTTCGCAACTTTTGAATTTAACGCGTTCCTATTTTGCACATAAACACTCTCCGTTTTCAAAACCCTATCCGCGATACGTTTAAGTTGCTCAAATTCCTCATCATCTGAATCCACCTCGAGACTCGTCGATCCCGCGAGCTTTTCTACCTCCTCGTGTATGTGGGAGTTCCCAATGGAATTCGATCCTCTCAATTTTTTCACTTCAAGCTTGTTCTGTTCCAAAAATTGCCGACCTTTCCGACCCTTCCGATTTTTCGTAAGACTCGGACTTGACTTCAGAAGACCTTCGCCGATCAACAACTCCGAGGAAGTAGAAGATGATGGACTCCCCGGATATTTTAAACCACCCTTTAAATTTGAACTCTCTTTTAAACTTATACTGCTCCTTATCACTTTTTTCGGTAAGAAGGGCACGAAATCGTCATCACTCTCATCCGATGATTTGCAAGCCTGATCTTTTATTGGAACCGAGACTTGTAAACCAGAAGATGGTTTGGGTTTTGCTTTAAAATGAAAATTACAAACCTGGGGCGAGTTCTTGGACCTGGAGCTTCTTTCTGACAAGGAAGTAGACGCTTTCGTGGGAAGGGTTTCAATTCGCCGGCTGGTTCTTCTTCTAGAAGTAGAGGGTGTCTGCAAAAGTTCCTCGTTCACCTGGCTCTCCTCCAGAATATTCTCAAGCTGCTGTGTCAACATCTGCGAAGGCTCGCCGATCTCTTCAACTTCACCTTCAAACATCTCGTTCAGATTTTCTTCAATCGTGTCGTGCATTTTCGGATTCGATCTCCTGCTGCTCCTTCTTCCGGAATTAGTTTCACTTTTAGAATTCGATTTACTACCAGAAGTTTTACCACCAGGCGAGGTTTTATTTTCAGGAGTTTTCATCTTCGAGGTTTCAAAATCTTCAAGAGGTTGAGTGGGAGCCATTTCATAGTCAAGATCTTCAATACTCGCGTTTCTTGAGCCGAAATTTTCTTTTTCAGAATTCGAATCATTACCAGAAGTTTTACTACTAAAACTTGTTTCATTTTCGGCAGTTTTCATCTTAGAGACTTCAAAATCTTGGAGAAGTTGAGTCGGTGCCATTTCGTCGATATCTTCAATACTCGCGTTTCTTGAACCAACAATTTCTCTTTCAGAATTCGATTCATTACCAGAAGTTTTACTACCAGAAGTTTTACTACCAGAAGTTTTACTACCAGTACTTGTTTTATTTTCGGGAGTTTCTATCTTCGAGGCCTTAAAATCATCAAGGAGTTGAGTCGGTGCCATTTCGTCGATATCTTCAATACTCGCATTTCTTGAACCAACAATTTCTCTTTCAGAATTCGATTCATTACCAGAAGTTTTACTACCAGTACTTGTTTTATTTTCGGGAGTTTTTATCTTCGAGGCCTTAAAATCTTCAAGGAGTTGAGTCGGTGCCATTTCGTCGATATCCTCAATACTCGCGTTTCTTGAACCAACAATTTCTCTTTTAGAATTCGATTCATTACCAGAAGTTTTACTACCAGAAATTGTTTTATTTTCGGGAGTTTTCATCTTCGAGGCTTCAATATCTTGGAGAAGTTGAGTCGGTGCCATTTCGTCGACATCTTCAATACTCCGGTTTCTTAAACTGAAACTTTCCCTTTCAGATGAATGGAATGATATAATTTGAGTAGGACCCTCATCATCAATTTCACTTTGTGTGGGGTTTATTTTTAGATTTGGTTCTTTACTAGTTGAAGGCTTTGAGGGTGTTTTTCCTTTCTGAATAGGAGTCGATTTCTTTTCCTTAGGCTCGTTGGTATTAGATTCTTTTTTTCGCAAAATACCCTCGTTGTCGGCGTCAGACTGCTCCGCGGTTTTCAAATCTTTTGCGGAAATTTTAAGTTTAGTCCTAGAATTTTCGGGTCTAAACTTAGAATCATTCACGTGTTTTTTCTGAGCTGGAGTCTTTAATTGCTGACTTTCCTTATTTTTCTTGACCTTGGATTTTTCTTTCTGAAAAATACCTTCATCATCGGTTTCGGAATCGTCTACAGTTTCCGAATCCTTTGAGGAAATATTAAGTTCAGCCTTTGAATTTTCAGATTGTGGCATTTTTTCTTCCTGAAGAGTCGTAGATCTTTTTTCATGCAGTTCGTTGGCAGATTCATTTTCAAAAATACCCTCGTCGTCAGTTTCGGAATCTTCAACAGTTTTCGCATTCTTTCCAGAAATTTTAAGTGCAAGCCTAGAAATTTCTAACGAATCCTTTCCGGAAATTTTAATTTCAAGCTTAGAAATTTCCAACTCAGATTTAAAATCAGATTCGTTAAGTTTTTCTTTCTGAGTTGGAGTCTTTAATTGTTTCTTTCCCTTATATTTCTTGACGATGGATACTCTTTTTTGGAAAATAAACTCAGCTTCCGAATCCTCGACATTTTTGGAATTAGCCTTTGCGGAGATTTCGGATTCAGACTTCGAATTTTCGGATGCAGACGAATCTTTAGATTCAGAGTTAGAATTTTTAGATTCCTGCATTTTTTCTCGTTGAATTGTCTCCAATTTCTTCTCTTCAAAATCCTTGGTACTGGATTCTTCTTTTTGAAAAATACCCTCATCATCAGTTTCGGAATCCTCGGGAGTTTTTGAATCCACCTTGCTACTATTTTCAAACACAGACTTAGAATTTTCAGAAACTGGTACGTTTTCTTGAACTGAAATCTTGGATTTATTTTCTTCAAGTTCCTTGGTACTGGCTTCTTCCTTTTTGAAAATACCCTCATCATCAGTCTCTGAATCCTCAGCAGTATTTTTAGATGCAGACTTAGAATCTTTACTTTCGGGCTCAGAATTTTCAGATTCCACTAGATTGTCTTTCTGAATTAGAGTCTTTGACTGATTCTTGTCCTCAAGTTTTTTTTGGAAAATACCCTCGTCGTCAGTATCAGAATCTTCCAGTTTCGTATCGGCCTTTCTGGAAAGTTCAACTACTGGGCTACTTAATTTTTTGTCTGCCTCTATCTTTTCCTCGACTTCCTTAAAGTTGGAATTTTCTTTCTGACCCAGAAATCCCCTAAAACTCCCTTCATCATCAGTACCCAATTCATTAAAACTTAAATTAACCTTCGAAGACGTTGCAATTTCAGATCCAGAAATATTTAAATTTTCAATCTCTTTATTTGATGAATATTTTTGTTGAGGCTTGCTGAAATTTTCCTCGCCAGTTTTAGAATCATTCAGAATATTCGATTCAGGCTCGGCCGAAATTCTGTTTGATTTCGAAAAAGACTTCAAACTCAAATCAGATTTAGAACCAGACTTATTCGGACTCACTGCCTGTGTTGACTTCTCAAAAATTCCTTCTTCATCTGTATCCGAATTATTTAAATTCGAATCCGGCTTCGTAATTTTAGAACTCAACATCGGACTTCTCACATTCACGACAAAAGCCTGTGTAGCTTCTTCGTGAATTTTTTTCGGAGAGGAAGCAGTGTATTTATGAGTAGAACTCTCAAAAATTCCGTCCTCGTCTGTATCCGAATCTTCAGTTCTCGAAACTCTTCCCAAAATCCCGGTCTTTATCGGCTTTTCAACTGGAACAACCTGCGTCGGTTCCTCGTAGATTTTGCGACTTCCAGGAACTTTTTGAGTCGCTTCTTCGAAAATTCCCTCTTCGTCGGTATCGGAATCTTCAATAATCATCTTATCTTCAAACTTGTCCAATTTACTACTTTTCGGACTCTCGAGTGGACAAGCCTGTGTCGCTTCGTCATGGATATTACCAGACTTTGTAGATACTGACGCATCCTCTGAAATTTCTTCCGAAGCTTCCGAATATTTAATTAACTTCTTTGATTGAGAAACCGGACTTTTAAAAGCAAAAGCCTGAGTTGCTTCTTGGTGAATCTTATCAGAATTTACAGAAATTTGCTGGGTCGAGGAACTGAAAATACCTTCGTCCTCAATTTCGCAACCTTGATTTATATTTTCATTTTGCGGTTTAAAATTTACTGAGACAGCCTGTGTGTTAGCTTCAAGAATGATGTCATCATCGGTGAATAAATTTTCGGCATCAGTATTTATAGATTTAGAATTCAATGGAACAGCTTGTGTGTCGGCTTCAAGAATTTCTTGAGAATTTTCTAAAGATGTTTGATTTGAAGAGCTCGGTTTGTTGACTGAATATTCTTTGGTATCCAGATCATTAGCTCCGGAAGAGTCGCCCTTCTTCGGTTGCGGAAACGCCTGAGTTTCCTGTTCGTAAATGCTGGTAGATCCAGTCTCAGAATTAAGCAAACTATCGTCGCTGAGGAATTCTAGACTCAAGTTTCTCCGATTGAACTCGACACGCTGAGGCGGGAGAGAAGGTCGGCGGAAATCGGATGGGCCTGCTGAGTTTTTCTGAGTTCCATAAACTACGGAGGAATCGTCATCGGTGGTGTTCTGTACAAATTGATTGAGTGGTGAATAGTCTTAAGAAGAGTGGTCTATAGTTCTTACGTAAAGTGGCGTAATAAGCATCTCAGTGTTCTGGCTTGACTGATTGTGAAAAATCGAAATGCCAGAGAATGCGATAAATAATTTCTTCGAGTAGTTCAAACTAATAGTGATCAAGCTTTTCCAGAGATAAGATTCCGAGTCTGAAGAACTCGAGATAATACCAATGCGGGGTTATAACAACGTGAGATAATAGGAGACAACGCACATTAGATTGATATTGTTAAACTTACAATATATACTAGAAGGGTTTCTTAATATCAGGGCTCGACCTCACTTCATCGATAAAACATGGTGTCAATAGTGCCATAAATTTTGGAAAATAGTAGCAAAATAGTGGCATGAATTAAAAAAAAAACTTATATTATAAATAAGTGATATAAGTGACATGAAATTTCGAAAAATTTCTTTTTTCAGCAACACAAAGTACAAATTTTGCATTCTAGTGATATTTTCTTGTCATTTAATGAAATTTTGTATAAAACTTCTTAATTCAATTCCTTATACCAGGGCTTCTAAAGAATTTTTAATTTCCAAATTCCCGGTTTTTTTCTAGATTTTTTCAAAGGTTAAAAACAATTCTAAATCTTACGCTGACAGCTCCATTCCAGAATGATTAGCAACTTTAAGAAGAGAAAAATATCATTAGAGAAGAATAATCGCATAAAATGAAACAAATAAAATGAATAAATTTCCTCCAAATACAATAAATTTAATTATTAAGTGTTTTTAAGTGATGACGTTTACACCTTTCTTTATTTTACTTAAATCTTCAATAGTTCTCGAGGCACTTCTGGACAAAATGATAGCGGAGTGAAAAAGTGTGAAATACGCAGAATATGAATCTACGCGTACCAACTTTTTCCGACCTAACAGTCTCCTTATATTGAACGCTATATGTAGTCCTAGCCTTAAGGTGGAGCTCCTCATCGGCGAATCATATCGCGCGTTTCAGTTTATGACTGCTTCTCATCGGATCTTATGACGCCCTTTCGAATGACGCGAAACCCAACGCGCGACTGAAGAGATCCCATTGGCGACTATAAATCGCGGCGACTAGACTGCTGGAGAAGCAGTCTAGCCGCTCAACTGGCGCGGCAGAGTTTTCAAAAGTACTGTCTATCAACTATTATAATCATGGATGATTCGAAATTAATCGAACATGTGCGGCAACATCCTTGCATCTTTGATGCAAAAAGCAAATTTTACAAGGATCTACGTTTGAGAGACAATGTGTGGGCAGAAATTGAGAAATAAATAAATGTACCCTATGATTTTGTCTTCAAGTTCTCTTCAACCAATGACAGAATGTAATTGAACTAGCTAATATTCACGCGGAAAAAATTGCAGAACACTGTCATAATTATGAAGATGCCGTTCAATTAAAATTTTTTGGAATCCCTCAGATTCCGTTTTTAACCCTTCGTCCGCATGGTGAATTTCACATACGCGGTCCGCATTGTGGGTTTTTCATGTCCAGGAGGTTTTTTTCAACGTTATTTTTATTGTAAAAATCTGGCAAAATTCACAGTTATTCTCCTGAGTCCATAGCATAAATTGCGAGAAACTATTTTGCTATTGGCAACTTTATATTTATCAAACAATTAATTATTCAAACACAAATATTTGAAATAGAAAAAGGTACTGTGCCATAAATTCATAAAAGATCCACCATGCGGACGAAGGGTTAAAAAAAGTTCCTGAACTTCGTTTCGACTCGTCTCATTTAATAAAAACATAAGTGCTTTCACTTCTTCTTCCTCGAGAAGATTTCCCAGTGGGCACAAAAACATTAACGTCCTGAGAACGTTCTAAAGACGTTTGTAGGACGTTTGTGTCAGTCCAATTGATGTCTTAAAGACGTCCCATGTTCCAAAGACCGTCTTTGGAACACGGGACGTCTTTATGACATAAATTGGACGGACACAAACGTCCTAGGAACGTCTTTAGGACGTTAATGTTTTTGTGCCCACTGGGTTATTATTAACTGATCCATGCTGTCATGTGCTACTGTACAACCTACTGTCGCAGATGATCAAACTGTACTGACTAAAGACAACGTATTAAAAATTGACCTGGTAGTTTTCCTCCAGCCGCCCTAGCGGAAACCCATCCTGAAACACTGATCGCTCGAATTGTTTCGCGCAAATGAAGTCGCACGTTGCAGCCGCCGATACGGAACTCCACCTTTAGGTGGCTTACTATTGCTGCCGTGACCCTATATATTCCTATAGGAAATTAATTGCGCATCTTTTTCCGCTGGACAAAAAAGCTATGGTTTTTCAGTTTTTCGAAGTAAACCCGTTTTTTAGAAAACAAAATTGTTCTGTCTTTTTTACTTCAACTTGCCATAATTACACCAATTCTTGGAATTTTTTGACGAAATTATCAGGAACACAATTCTTTATGATTTTCTGCTACTGGTAGATGAAGTAACTAATGAGCATTTCTGTTTAAACAAAAGTTATGGATTTTTATATGAGAAATTGCAGAAATCATGCATTATTATCTTCAGGCTCATGTGGAGTCGAGCGAATTTTGAGTAACAAAAAACTTCATGTGGGAAAGTTGTTTAGAAAGCTATATAAATATGTTTTTTACGGAGAGAATTATTTTTAATAAATCATCATTAATAAGTTATCAATGTTTTATTTTGACTGCGTCGCCCCTTTCTGCGCATGTATGTATATATCAAATTAATGCGTTAACCTGGAAATGCAACTTCGCTCGAGACAAAGTATTATTTATTCGCCGCAATTTAATGAACTAAATTGTTGATTGTAAATTATATTTCTTCTAAATCTTTTTTGACTGATAGAGCATATAGAATTAAAAGAAAGAGCAGAAAAAGAAACTATAGACAATATTGTGTAGACCATTTTACTATTTGTTTGATCTTGATGTTTGTAAACTTACTGATGCATCTTAGATTTTTGTAGAATTGTCGAGCAATTAAAATTCATCATTCACAAATTATTTCATATATTTAAGCCTTCAATTTCGACTAATAAATAATACTTCGTCTCGAGCGAGATGCATTTTAACCTGAACGCTCCGAGTTATACATACGTGCGAAGAAACGGGCCGCGCGGCCGAAATAAAACATTAATAACTTCTTAATAATGCAATTAATTTAAAATCGATGTTAAGCGACTACTTCGAACAAATTATTTTTTGAAGAACAAGAAAAAAAGCTGCCGCAGCCTGGATACAAACCGGGAACATCACTATGCATGAGGAGAGCGTTAACCAATTACGCCACCGAGGCCTCAGAACATCTGTTCTTGTTCTTTAAAGCTACTTTTTTCAGTGGACTACTATATCTATTTTTCCACTGTGACAATTGTACTCTTTCTAATCAATGTGAGTTTAATATAAATAATTTTTAAGATTTTATTACCATTTTAAAACATACTAACGTCCGCGTTTTTAAATTGTAATCAATTAAAATAATAACATTCGATATTTAGCGATTACTTCGGACAAACAGTTTTAAAAACTCGGAAGTTGACATGCTTAAAAAAAGTAATAATATCTTTAAAAAATTATTTATATTCTTAATGATGAATTATTTTGAATAATTTTTTCCGCAGAAAACATATTTCTATCATTCTGAACAACTTATTCGCTGGAATTTTGTTGTTATTCAAAATTCGCTCAACTACATTGCATGATGTACGAAAGGTCTCAGGTAAAAATCCCTACCTTTTGTTTAAACAAAAATGTTTGTTAGATATTTGATCTACGAGTCGTAAGGCATCATAAACAAAATTTGCTGATAATTTCATCAAAAAATGCGCAGAAGTGGCTTAATTACGGCGTGTTAAAGTAAAAAAGATAGAAAAATTTTGTTAAAAAAACGGGTTTCTCGGGTTTATTTCGAAAACAAAAGAAGCCAAAACTTCTTTGTCAAAAAAATATGCATAATTAAATTTTCTATAAGAATATGTAGTTTTAAAATTAAACTTAAACACTTTTTAGAAAAGTGTCCAGAGGCCAAGTCCGTTCAGCGCAAAAATTGAATTAAGGTTTCCATTTGGAAACTATACTTTGAAAAAGTTTTCGACTCTAAAATGTTCAACCAAGAAGTTTTACGAATTAAGATGGTAGAATTTTGAATTATTTTTCTTCAAAAAGTCAAAAATGTACAATCCCAAGCTTAGGAAATAAAGAATTGAATTGAAAATATTGTAAATTAATTTTGCTATATTTTAGCCTTTAGGACTATTTTCTGGTACTTGAGATGGTAGACATTATTTTACCCAATCAGCGAGGAAGTTTGAAAATATTTTCAAAGAGAAAGTGAAGAAATAGTGGCATTAGCGGTCAATTACGAGTCAATTGTAGCATTAGTGATATTTTTTCAAAATAGTGTAAAAATAGTGGTATCGCTGAAAAAAAGTGTCCAATATTGTGAATAATGAAGTGAGTCCGCGCTCTGTAATATGTGCTGATAAAAGGTAAAACTTTTAAAAGTTTGCATACTCACCAATACAGAATCTGGCGTACTTGCAATTATCTCGTTGCATCTTGCCGCGGCTGGAGTTTTTAAAATACTCTCATTTAAACTGCTCAGTTTTCTGTAAATTGCTGAAATCGACCCAATTCGGAGCAAAGCACCATCGGATAACTCGAAAAGTCGATTCGGCAGCAACTTCTCCTACAGTCAAGTAAATTTTCACATGAATTTGAAATATGTAAAATAAAAACTTCAACGTTTAAAATTCAGCAATATTAATTTTAAACGTTTAATTACGTATAGGTATAAAATATAAGGAAGTACTCTGATTTGAAAAGGTTTAATTCTTGAAAAATACGCATTATCTCAAAAATTAACAGTCAAAATTGTAAAACATCAAAACAGAGACTTTCAGTATTCTTCAATTTGAAATTGTAAATCTGAAAAATTGAACATCTTTAAATTAAATGCCGCCGTATTGTAACAATTTCGGAAATACGGATTAAAAATGGTAGATTTAAATTTTAAACGTTTTACATTCAACAATTGAAAATTAAATGACTTGAAAAACAAACATTTTCAAATTCAAACTTTGGAAAATGAATCATTTTAAATTTAAGCCCTTAAAAAAATCTTTTCAGAATTGGGTATTAAAAATTCCACAATTTTGAACTTGAAAATTTTATAAATGGAATTTGATAATGCAAATAAAGTTTTCAATTACCTAGTATCAAGTTACATTCAAAGTAATTGAAAATACTTTATAAGATAAGAATTTATCATATTTCCGGTGTAAAAATAAATCCGCGCTGTCACTTTCATTGTTCAGAATAGATGTTTTTTCTGATCATTGTAAACGTTTAAAATTGAGCTATTCAAAAAATCGTTCAAAATGTTATCATTTTAAATTGGAAACATTCAAAATTGCATTATTTTAAACAATGTTTAAAACTTAAACAGATTACTTAGAATTGTGAAATTAACATTTTTATGCTGGAATCCTTTAAAATTTATTATTTCGCAATTATTAAAAAAAGTATTCCACTGCCGAGCCTTCCAATTTAAAATAATTTAATTTTAAATGTATTAAAACTATACAATTTTGAAACCTTTAATTTTCAATTGTTTCATTTTGTACACTTCATTTAGAATTGAGGATTCAATAAATTCAATAAATTAGAAATTGTATTTAAAACTTTCTCAATTTTTTCGTGTTTTATAATTATGAATTATTTGATAACTGAAAATAATTTTAGCCAAGAAAAAAATTGGTGGTTTGGTATCAGAATGAAGTATATATTTTTTTTTTGAAAATTCACAAAAATTTTTATATGGGCCAAACTATAATGGGGTGAATTTTTTGTAAGTTAAAATGCTGTGTTGAAAATTTATGATTTAACATTTAAAAAAAGTTTAATGTCAATGTCGAAATTTCTTTAATTTACATAGAAGAAAATTACTTTTTTGCTGCAAAAAATGTCGTTATTAACACAAGCAAACTGTTTTGAAAAGAAATAATTCAAAATTATGAAACTCTTTGAAAAGTACAATTTTTTTGTTATAATAACAAAACAATAGCTATTAAAGCTTTTGATTTGAAATAGTACAATTTTGAACAGATTTAAAATGGTTTATTGTTCAAATTCTCCACAGTTAAGTATTACTGAACATTAAACATTATACTTCAATTATTTTAATGTGTAGTTAATTCAAATTGAACTCATTAAGGATGTTGGAAGTGATTAGAAGTCGTTTTATACTAAAAATTTAAAAAATCCTTGCTCAAAAGAATATTCGCCGACATTTCCCGGTTTTTCTTGATCTCAAAAAATTCCCGTTCATTTCCCGGTTCAGTGGCAACCCGGTTTTATTCTTAATATTAATGATTTTAGATTTACTTCATTTCTATGGAAATTAAATTCATACAAATGTTCCAATGGTGATATAAAAAATTGTCTGACTATGGAAAGTATCTATAAAATGTACAATTGAGGTACAGTTCAAAATTGTACTATTTTAAATTGAAAGCTTTAATAGCTATTGCTTTGTTATTATAACAAAAAATTGTACTTTTCAAAGAGTTTCATAATTTTGAATTATTTCTTTTCAAAACATTTTGCTTGTTTTAAAAACGACATTTTTTACAGCAAAAAAGTCGTTAGGGGTCTTGCCGAAAATTCTTATCTGGTCTATAATTCGTGGAATGAAAAAAAGATTGTTGACGTTTTTATATTTTCAAATATCGACATTCAAACTTGTCATTTTTAACATTCTAGATGTACATTCTGTAAGGGGGGTTTTTAGGGATTCTGTCCAAAGTTCTCACCTACTCTATAGTTCGCGGGATAAAAAAAGAGGATTTTTTTAGTTTTTAAATTTTCAAATATCGAAAATCAAACTTATATAAGGCAGGTCTGAATAGTGGATGATGTGTAAGGGTAGTTAACCCCTGAAACATTTTTTATGCGATAATTCTTTACATTAATATTATTGTTTGCCCTTTTAACTGATTAAGCAAACAAAAATTCGAAAGATAATTTTTTTATTTCGTTCATATGAACGTTCGAACTTCAAGCACATATAATTTAGAAATGAACTTAATCCTAACTTTTCTTCAATAAACAACCATTTTTTTATTAATTGAAAATTTATTAATAAAAAATAACTTACTTTATTAAGGACAGTCGTATTGCATGATTTCAAATCACAAATGAAAGAATTTTTTCTCCGGCCTTCGATTTCTGCATGATGTTTAGAAATAGTCTGTAATGTTCAAATAACTTCATCAAATTCGTATAAGAAATAATTAAATAATCTCTTTCAATAAATATTCAAAGAATTAGAAAAACGTATGTACAGGGTGTCTACTGAATTATGCCCACGAAATTCCCGGACAATGCCCGTATTTTCCCGCTTATAAATATAAGATCCCTCTTACGATAGCAGCATACATACAATCCATAGTGGTGTGCGACATACGTAATTTTCTCGATTGTAATATTACAATTTATTTTTAAAAAATATTTTTAAAGAATTTTTAAGAATTTCAAATTCTAGTAAGAAAAAAGTAGCGCAGGTAGCTCAAAGGGACAGTGAAAAATTATAAATTATAAGGAAATGAAATGAACTTTCCGCATAAAAAATAAAATCAAGGACACGTCCCGGATTTTTTGCAATTTCTGGATTATTTCCGGATTTCCTTAAATTCCCGCACAGTAGACACCCTGCTGTATTAAAAAACAAACTTCTTACACAAATATGCAATGACAAATGTTGAAATAATTAATCTAATTATTGAGTATATTTTTGTATTCTTTAAATAAAACGGTGCAAAATATGTGTATTTTGGCATAAAAATCAGGTTTGAACGAAAATACTTACGGAATCCTTAAGAACAATATTATTTGACGCATGGCGACCAATAGTATTTGTTCCTGTGAAAATGGGATACTCTGTATCACCTACAATTAAAACTCCGACCTGAAATCCAAATTATTAACGATAAAAACCTGAAATCGAGGGGCAGTTAATTTGATTTTAGCTATTCAAAATTCAAAGCTTATAAATACGTATAAGAATCTATCTTTTTTAATTGCACGCCTTCAGTAAAGATTGACTGTAAATTTATAACCTGAAGATCCGTAAAATTAAATATTCATTCTAAGATTGAATAACTTGAATTTAAAGCATACGGAGGTTGAATTTGAAACCATTTTTAATTGTAATATTGTGAATTAAAAGTCAAATTAAGTAATAAAGATCTAAAACTATTGTACTGTTTTCAATTCAAGAGCTTCTGTTAATACAAAATGTTATATTCCATAATAAAGAATTATTAATTGAAAGATTGGAAATAAAACTGCGTGATAGACAAAAGTTTGTAAATAACCTTTTCAAATAAATATGTGTCCGCATGAAAAGGGCCCTTATGGCCGGTTCTAGGTTAGATTATCCCTTTTTTCTAAGTCAGGGTCAAAATTATTATTTTTGGGTTTAAGTGGTGGACGATACTAGGACCTACACTGAATTTATTGACACTATTCTCATGTCCCACAAGCAACCGGAAGTGGGTATATTTCATGTCCGAAGAAAAAGTGTAACACGTGCGCTTATAATGGTACTCGCCAAATTTAGATGTTATTTTCTCGAAAAAAAATTCCCCGTTTCATGCAGAAGCCCACATATAATAATTTACATAACATTTTATAAGTGACTGATAAAATAATATAATATAGTTATAAAGTATAAACTTTCCAATTTTTTTTTTTTAATTCAACAAATTAAAATTTTACTATTATATAACTACCATAAACAAAACCAAAGGACATTTTAATTGAGTAAATACCGCAAATGTGCATACAAAGTTTAAAAAAATTAATCAGCTAAAGAATGAATGAAAAGGAAATGTTTGTCTACAAAAATTGAATTTTTGATACATATAGAAATCAAAGGGGTGCAAATTTCTATAAAAGAATAATTTTTTTCTTTCCACTAAGATTGAGTAAAATAATTAAAAAACAAAAATAAATTTTATTTCTCCGAATATTTTAGGCATAAAACGATAGGGTATATATGGAGTACATATAGAAAAAACTCAATAAGGTCCTTGTTTTATTCAAAACAATCAAATCAATGTGATCAAGGTCATTCAATAAGTACAATAGCTGAGATGTAAACATTCAGGCAAATCGCAGGCACAATCTCATTTCTCAGAATTCCAACCATCCTCTTATTTTAAAAGTTTTAAAGATGTAAAAATGGGAAAAAACAATTTCATACCTGTTTTCTATCGTCATTATCACTGTTCCCAGTATTCTGAGTATTTTGTGTAGGCTCAAAATCGTCATTTTTATCGCAAACTTGCGTTGCTGGAAAATCGTTAAAATCCATGTTTTCTAACCTCAAAAAAATTGCGACTGACAATTTATATCATTCTCATGATAGAAGTTAGGCCAACTTCTCACAATTTTAGCGAGAAACATTAATACAATTTGCACACGCGTCTAAGATAGTTATTATCGTCAAAATGGTAAAAATTAAGGTCAAATATAAAGATTAAACGTGGAATAAACAAAAGACGCAATTGTACAAGCACAATTCACCAAATTTTCTACGACGTCGAAACTGCCGATTTCCCGCGAAACTTGACACACCTGTAGACACTGTAGGCAACAAAACAGACGAAAACTCTGAACTCCTATTGGTCGATTGAATCTCAGTACTAAAAATAAAATGTGTCTTTGCTAAAAATTATATGTTTCAAAGATTTAAAAAAAAACTCTTAATGTTTCAATTAAGGGTTGAAAAATTATTATATATATATCTTAAGTTAGTTTTGCATGAATTTTGTTGACAATTTTATGTTTTTAAATATATTTTTATTACATCAGAAATTTGCTCAGCAGTGCTGCCAATGGCAATGGGTGAGAAGAACTATTGAAAACGTGGTCGTGTCTTGTTGTCGTATTCCACAAAAAACGTGGAAAATGACATAAACAGGTTTTTTTGGTTAAAAATATATAAGAATTATAATTATGATGTTATAATAACTCGGTGAGAAATGTTTGTTTCGTAGTGTTAAGAAAATTTAAGTGAAGAAGTGTTTTAATCGTTTTATGGTATCGTTGAAGAGGAATATATAACCTCAAAGTTGCAAAAATGGTGAAGGAATTATACAGAGAAACTGACATCGCCCGAAAGATGTAAGTTTTATTATTATTCTGGGACTTGTTTATTGCGTCAAACATTTTTTTAGTACTTTAATTTTAATTCCTGACTTTTTTAATACGGCTTATTTGTATCATATTATCATTTAGATCGGAAGTATCTTTCGGTATCGATAGTCGACACAATATGGGAAAACAGGCTCATATTCATGTCGTTAATAAGAATTTGTATGGCCAGGATGGAAATAGAACTCCTGTTCCTTATGGTGTCCTGGATAAAAGAATGGTAATTGTGAAAAAATATTTTTTTTATATTGTATTTGGTATGTTGTAAAATTGTAAAGTTTTTGCTGAAATACTGTGAAATTATTTACAAAAATCAACGATGTTTTACCCGACCGCTCAGTGTAATTTTACATTAAGAATGACTGGTATATTATGTCCAATCATTCAGAGTGAAATTTTATATATTTCTTTTAAAATGCACACGAAATCTGTGAAATTTCAGTTTCTCTTTCCAAGACGGGACGGAAATTTGCTGTCATTTTGTAGAACTTTTTATTATTCGAAATATTTTATAGGGTACATCTTCAAATTCAAGTAGCTGTCAAACGTGCGGAAAATCACTGAACGAATGCATAGGACATTTTGGATATATAGACCTAGAATTGCCAGTATTCCACATTGGTTACTTCAGGTCAATCATCGGCATTCTGCAGTCCATTTGCAAAGTAAACTCTCATATTTTTCAATTAAATTTAACCTGAATTTAATATTAAAACTTCAGTTATATCTTCTTAATTTTTACAGAAATGCGCCTCCGTCATGTTAACAAAAGATCTCAAAAGGTCTTACTTACCCCGCGTATTGAATCCCAATTTAGATTATTTAAGTCGAAAAGCTATACGAAAACAAATTCTCGAGAAAGCCAAGAAAACTTCGATTTGTCCCCACTGTGGAGAACAAAACGGGACTGTCAAAAAGGCAGGCTTGCTTAAAATTGTACACGAAAAATTCAAGGGCAAAAAAAGCACTGATGTAGTTTTGCAAGAAAAATTGGCCGAGTACAGAAACGTTACGGAAGAGAATAAAGAATTGGAAAGTATTTTGCAGAGCGGACTCGTCAACGTTTTGAATCCGTTAGAGGTAAATAGAAACTTTATTTGTGCTATCCCGAATTCGGGTTTGTTCTGTTTTAATGATTTAATTTGGATTTTTTCAGGTACAAAATTTATTTGAGAGAATTCCGGAAGACGATGTGCCTCTTCTGTTGATGAATCCAAATTGCGCACAGCCGAAGGATCTAATACTAACGAGAATTCCTGTTCCTCCGATTTGTATTCGACCTGGCGTGGAATCTGATTTAAAAGCTGGAACAAACGAGGATAATCTTACAATGAAATTAAGCGAGATTGTTTTTATTAACGACATCATTCAGAAACATCGAGGCACTGGATCGAGAGTTCAGTTGTATAATGAGGCTTGGGAATTTTTACAATTGCATTGTGCTCTTTATATTAACAGCGAAGTGTCTGGAATTCCACTTAATATGCAAGTAAGTTTTATTATAATTCTGTTAAATTCGAGGATAAAGAACCTAATCCCTATTTCTGCAGATTTCTCTATGTCAGGCCTCACAGCCCGGTCCCTATATCCCCTATTGTACCCTATATTCAGTTAAGGTCCCTAAAATACCCTATTTTCAAAATTTGGTCCCTATGGTATCCTATGTGCAGCCCATAATGCAACTTAACCAACATTTATAATAAGATTAAAGCTTCCAAGAGTCAGTGATTTTGAAAAAAAGAAGTAACAAATCAGGGAATTTCTGTAAGAAGTATGCAAAAAATAATCAGGGCTGCCACACAGTCATTATTACTCACTTGTTTTATCAAATCAATTTTTAATCACTTTTTTAAATGAAAAGATCACATTAGTTCAGGGTATTTTTAAAGGTTCCAAAATTTTTTAATAGATTTCAATAGTTTGGAGCAATTTTTAAGATTTTAGGGTATTTTTGAAACTTCTAAGGCATTTTCATGATCTTTTAATTTGAAATGTTCTAGAGAATTTTAAAAGATTCTAAGAAATTTTTTTTAATAATTTCATTAATTTGAAGTGATTTTAAAAGGTTTGAAATATTTTAAGATAAAGAATTTTCTAGAATTTCGGAACTTATGGAACGATTTTAGAGGACCTATAAGGTTTTAAGATATTTTTAAAGATTTCATTTATAAGATTTCCGAGGATTTCAATGATTTTAAGGGATTTTAAAACTCAATGTATTTTAATATTATAAATTTTCCAGGATATCGGGAAATAGCATCATAGAATTTCACGGGATTTTATAATATTTAAGTGATTTGGAATTCACCCTGAATTCTTATTAATTTATCCTAAATTTTTTGGAATTCTCTTGAATTTTATGAATTCACTTAATTGTTTTTTAATTTTCTTAATTCTACTTAATTCAATGGATTTTTTTTAATTTAAAAAAAAATTTATTTAATTGATCCTGAGGATCGATTGATAAACTGATAAAAGGATTTTAAATATTTTAAAGTATTTTTGCAAATTCCTTGGTATTTTCAAGAGCTATCAAAAATTTCGACAGATTTTAAATATTTAATGTTATTTTTTTAAAGTTTACAAAGAAATTTTTAATTAGTTTCAGTAATTTATTGGGATTTTAAAGGATTTGAAATATTTGCGGGTGTTGTAAAAGACTCCCAGGAATTTTCAAGGGCACTTTTTAGTAACTTTTTTAAATGAAAAGATCACATTAGTCACTTTTCTTTCAATAAATTAACTCATGGATTAATCACTATTCAATTGAGGTCTATACCTATTTCTAAATTTTTTTAATGCTTTCAATGTATTTTATTAAATTTCCCGGAATTTATTCAAGGCAAGTAAGGTATTTTGTAGGGTTTCAAGGATTTTAAGAGATTTTAAATGATTTTTTAGAATTTACCCTGAATTCTTATTAATTTATCCTAAATCCTTTTAAATTCTTTTGAATTTTTTCAATTCATTAGAATTCTTCTAAAATAACTCAATTCAATGGATTTTTTTGACGTTTAAAAAGTTTTGATTTTATTGATCCTCAGAATCAATTGATAAAATGATAAAAGGATCTAAAATATATTAAGGTATTCTTTCAAATTCCTTAGCATTTTCAAGAGCTTTAAAAAATTTCAAGGGATTTTAAACGATTTTAAAGGATTTGAAATATCTTAGACTTATTTAAAAGATTAGAAAGGAATTTTTAATTGATTTCAGTAATTTAATGGGATTTCAAAGGATTTGAAATATTTTAGGAAATTTTAAACGATTTCCAGAATTTTGTAATTTTATTTCTATAGATTGAAGGGATTTCAAATATTTTCAAATATTTTAGGGTATTTTGAAAGATTTTAAGGCATTTTAAAGAGGTTTAAAGAAATTTAAATATATTTTTGCAAATAATTTGCATTTTTTTAATTAAACTTGAATTGTTTTGTAGTCATTAGTCACTTGTTTGATTATAAATTAGTAGGGCTCCAAAGATTTGAAGAGATTTTACATTTTTTTTGGAATTCACCCTGAATTCTTTTAAATTCTTTAGAATTCTCTTCAATTTTTTAATTTACTTGAATTCTTCTAAATTAACTCAATTCTTTTTAATTCAATGGATTCTTAAAAATCTTTTTAAAGTTTTTATTTAATTGACCCTAAATTCTTTTAACCTCGCCTTGAATTCTTAAGCATTTCATCAAATTCTTTTGAATTCCCTTGAATTTTTTTGAGCTCATTTCAAATTTACTGAATTTAATTAAGTTTATTCATATCTTTAAATTGTTTTCAATTCATTTCAATTTTTTAATTCACATTGAATTTTTATGAATTCCATCGAATTCTTCTCGTTTACTTGAAATTCCTGTAAATTCATTCCAATTTTACGGCAATCAATAGACTTTTTCTTTTTTCCAATTTATTTATATTCTTTTAAATTTAACTTGAATTTTTTTTAAATGTTATGAATTTATCCTGAATTTGTTACCCTTTGAGCATGAAAAAAGTACCATATGAGCGTGACAAAAAGTACCCTTTGGTCCCTATATTTTATCCCATAGGGACTGTGAGGCCTGCTATGTGTAAGCGATGAAATACCTTGCGTATAAAATTAATAGCCGTTAAATTCCGATGCTTTAAAATAGTAATGAAGGTCTCGGACTCACGCCACAAATGATACTATTTGGCACTTTTGTTTATCGATGCCACTATTTTGAAAAAAATGCTACTAATGCCTTACTTGTAATTGGCCACTGATGCCACTATTTCTCCACTATCCGTTTAAAAATATTTTCAAACTTCGCCGATTGTATAAAATAATGTCCACCATCTAAAGTACAAAACAGTCCCTAAGTCTAATATATATAAAAATTAATTGAAAATATTTTGATTTTGATTAAAAAGTGATCAAATTCATATTTAAATTGTACTGTTTCAAAGTTTAATTTCCAAATGAAAGTCTTTAGTGGTCGATATATTTGAAATTGAATATCGTTCAAAAATTAATGGTATTATATCAAATTGAAAGAGTTCTAAAATCAGCAATTTAATTTAATCACATTCAAGAGTATAAAATATCAAAGTGGAAGCGTTCAAAAGTAAAAAATCTTAGAATTAAACAATTTAAAATTAAATAAGTTACAAATTTAACAACATTTGATTCTTCCCAATCTTGAGGCTTCAAGAATAAACAATGCTAAATAAAAGCATTAATCTTTTATTAATGTTATTGTCTACTGTCTATACGTCCGGACAAGGGTGTTTCTTATTTAAACTTGGTGAATTTTTTTCTTCTAATTTCTTTGATCTCACCTAACAGTTTTGTTCGAATGCCAAAAAAAAACTCAAAATTTGAGCGAAATCGGTTAATATTTAGGGGTCGCGTTTAAACAATTTGAATTTTGTTAAAATATTTACTAGTATTATTAGAAAACAAATTAGTACTTCAAAATATTGAAATCTGTCGAAAATTTGGTGAGATAAAATGTTTCCCCTACTTTTTCTAGGTAAACTATATACTTTAACCAAAAATGCACAATTTAAATAATTGTAAGATTATTCTATTGTTATCCTTCATTAAAGAACTCATAACGTTTAGAAAATGCGTTCATTTCGCGACTTGTCTGAAAAAAACACATTGTTGAAAAATAAAAATTGTTTAAATAATTGAAAAGCAGTTAACATAATTTGAATGACCGATTAATGATTATGCATGAAAGAATTTCAAAAAGCGTTAATAAATCGCAATATTACGTAAAATTAAAATTTGGCACTTATGGGGTTTTCTTTTGGGGCCACATAAGAGTGGCTTAAAGTCATTCATCATCAAAATTTATGATTGATTCTTATTCTCTGACGAATTCTGAACAACTTGTTGAAACACGGAACTATTTGTAACATTTCATCATCTTTAAATATTAGCTTTACAACAAACTTTTTCCGATGTTAAATTAATGTGAAACTTCATGGTCTTTACGCGATTCCTAAATATTAACCGATTTCGCCCCATTTTGAAGATTGTGTTTTGGCATTCTAACAAAAGTGGAGTGGGGGTGAGACCAAAGAAATTCGGAAAGTGATAAATAAGGGCGACCCTACTTCAGACACAAGCCTGCCACTTCCATTTTTCAGCTCCCCCTACCCCTTGACAGGTCCGTACGCTTAGACGCAACCTTCGTATAAACGTATATGAACGTACGGACTGTCCGGGCGTTTAGACTCGGTCTTTATTGATATCTAAAATTTCGAAGTTTTCTATTTTGAAAATATTTCAAATGAGAAATCCTTCCCAATTAATAAGAATTAAAATAGAAAAGATTCGAGCTTAGAAAAGAATGAAGCTGAAATTCAACGGAACAAAAAATTGAAATTTTTCGACTTTGCAAGAAATTAAATTCACAACAAAAAAACTAGACCCTAGAAATGATTCCAAATTGAAAAAAAACTTTGTTTGAATCATATTTTAAATTCCAGGAATCTGAATTCAAAATGCATTTAAACTATAAAGTTTATCAATTTGAAAATAATGCAAGTTGATAAGTTTGAAGTTGTAGAAAGAAATATTTTAGACGTGGATCAATTCTTTCATTTAAGAATAATTAAGATATGGGCGTCCATAAAATTGGAAGCTAGTTTATTTTGAAATAATTCAATGTATGTAGAAATTCCTGGGATTTATAAACACTTAAAAATTCAATTTATCGTGTTTGGAGGAAATTATTTATTTTATTAGAATTAGTGAAGTAGGAATTAATGTTCAAAGGTTTTCTTTATCTTTGGCAATCTTTCAAATAAGACTTTGTTTGGTTTCATTTTATGCGATTATTCTTTTTTAATTATATTTTCCTCTTCCTCTAAAAGTCTCTAATTTTTCTGGAATGGAACTGTCAGCAAAAGGTTAAGAATTTTGATTTAAATCACCTTCGAAAAACACTGGAAAAGACCTGAATTCTAGAAGTAAAAATTCTGTAGCAACCAGGATATAAGACATTGAATGAAGAAGTTTTATACACGATCTTATCAAGTGGTAAAAAAATATCAAAATAACGCTTCTGTAAATTGAGTTTAGAATATACATAATAAAATATTTTAGAAAATCAAAATACCTGCATAGAATGTATAATTATCAATATAATTTTACGAAATTTTTTTAACAATATTTTTTTCAATTATTGTATGCCTTATAACTTGAAAAAAAGTAAATGTGTTTGACAATTAATTTCATGTGTACAAAAATAATTTGCAAATATCCATAGGATTTTATGCTAGTGAGAAGAATGTTCAATTTACTACATATTGTTTCTTATTTTATGTGTTTTGCTATACGTACAGCATTTGATCTAGTTTTCTCCGTTGAAAAAATGAAAATAGTATTGCAAATTGGAATTCTGTATCTGAAACTTTTGTGATTTAAAAGAGATCATTCTAGTCGATCCGAGGCCGGCGTGATTTATATTATAAGTTTATTATTTATACAAATTCATGCGATTATTTTGCTACTATTTATTAAATTCATGTCACTATAGACACTTTTTTTTATCTCTGAAGTGAGTCCGAGTCCTGTGATCCCTGTTTCTCCAAATTTTTCTATTTGCAAGCGATGAAATACTTTACATGTATAATTAATAGCCTGCTTAAAAATAATAATGATTAAATTGTTTGTATTTTGTTACAGCCGAAGAAATCTGGTAGAGGTCTAGTCCAACGTTTAAAAGGAAAGCAGGGACGTTTCCGAGGAAACTTGTCTGGAAAACGAGTCGATTTTTCGAGCAGAACAGTTATTTCACCGGACCCAAATCTGCGTATCGATCAAGTAAAAATTCTAGATTCTAAATCGAATATATGTATTAAATTAATAATATATGAGTGAAAATTTTTATTTTTATTAAGGTAGGAGTGCCGATTCACGTGGCGAAAATCCTCACTTATCCGGAACGTGTCAATCACTCAAATATAGAATTGATGCGTAAGTTGGTCCAAAATGGCCCTGATGTTCATCCTGGTGCGAATTTTATCTTCCAAGGCAAAAATAAAATTAGAAAGTTCCTGCGATATGGTAATAGGCAAAAGATAGCTCAAGATTTACAGGTAAAGTGTCGAATGTTTTTCTTTATTTTCATACCGTTTTAAATTAAACAATTTCTAATCGCTTAAATCCTTCAAGGTTCTAGAAGATTTTTTCAAATTGCAATTGGAATGTTTTTAAGTCGGAAAAGTTCCAAATTCAGTTATTAAAAGATGAATAATTTCATATTTCAATTATATATTATCCAGTTTTTAACCTTAGTATATAAGTAATTTTAAGTTTCAAGTGTTCAAAATTGACGTTACCTGAAGTTCTATTTTATCTAAAAATATTGTTTTAACTAGGAATAAATTTGAATTTATAAATTATAATTGAAGTTTATAATGTTTAACAAATTCTTTTATAAATTTGAAAAACCTCCATAGAATGCAAAGTTATCAATATCAGATATCCTTGTATGGAATTTCTTCACAATACTGTTTCATTCCTTTTTTAAAAGCTTTATAACTTGAACGAAAATTAAAAAATAGGACTAGAAATTTGTCCAGCTTATTTCTATAAATTTCAAAGTTTATTTCATTTGTTCAAATATAATTGGCAAATCCATAGCATTTTATGTTAGAAAGAAGAAAATTTAACTTACGCAATATTGTTTATTATTTTATGTATTTTTTTACATGTATAACGTTTTATCCGAGGGGTTGATCACTCCTGAAATGTAAATTGAAATCGGGTGTACTCTTGAAATCTTTAAAATGTTTGTGATATCTTTGAAATTTTGGTGATATGTTTGTGAATATTAGGGCTGTCACATAGTCACTTAAGTCACTTTTAGTTACTTTTTTCAAGGAAAAGGTCATTTCAGTCACCTTTCTCCATCTCATTTTAGATTTGATCTAAAAAAAATAAAATCTAAGTAAGTTATGTGCGGAATCGATACAGTAAGCTATAGTATGAAATCGTTGTTTAATATTAAGATTTAAATAATTTAAATTGATGATTTTTTGCTTTTCTAGTTCCTATTGTAAAGCATCACACTACATCTGGAGGTATACATGTGATCTGCAACGAAATGATCCAAGAATGTAACAATCGTTTGTTTCTTTATATTGATCCAGATTTTCGTATCAATTAAATACCATTGCAGCAAAAACGATACGTTCAGATGTAGTGCGGTTACGTGGTAATTGAAAAAAAATTTTGTCTCATTGTTTTTTGAACTTATTTATCACATACATTTTAAATATTACTTAATTTTTATTCAGAAATTTGATTTTCAAAATACAAATGTACAGATAAATGTCACATTAATTATGTGCATTATAGAATAGAGAAAAACTCAAATTCTACAATGCAAGATTAAATTGAATCAAATCAGATGTATTCAACAGTCTTCAAAATTTTATTTAACATACGTGCAAATATAATTTTATTGTGAAATAATTAACGAAAATTGTGTTTTAACAATTAAAACATCAATATTTTTCAGCACTTTCATAGCCTTATTAAAATCGTTGTGTTTAGTTTTTTAAATTAAAACTTACCTCGTAGGATTCATTTCTGGTCAAACTTTTTATAGTTACAGCCATTTTTCCAACATTTGATGCTGAAATATGAAAATAATTTTCGTTTCGAAATTCGGTATTCGTTTTTTTATTTCATGCGACTAATGCGAATTTTTTAAATCCTCTAGTCGATCCCAGTCCTGTATTTTTAATCCAATATCTCTAAATTAGACTTGATTATAATCCCTAATACCTCTAAACATTTTTTTTTCTAGTACGGGGATATAATCGAGAGGCATTTGCGAGATGATGATGTGGTTCTTTTCAATCGTCAACCGTCTTTGCACAAACTTAGTATAATGGCACACAAGGCAAAAGTAATGAATCACCGAACTTTTAGATTTAACGAGTGCGTCTGCACTCCTTATAATGCCGATTTCGATGGCGATGAGATGAATTTGCATCTGCCGCAGACTGAAGAAGCAAGGGCTGAAGCCTTAGTTTTAATGGGGGTATGTTTCAAATGATGAAAAATTTGCATTTCAAATTTCCAAGACTTTTGAATTTATTCTCTAATTTTGTAATATGTTTTTTATTGCAGAATAAATCTAACCTCGTGACTCCACGAAATGGAGAACTGTTAATTGCAGCGACCCAGGATTTTATTACAGGAGGCTATTTGCTAACTCAAAAGGACACGTTTTTGAATAGAACTCAGGCTTATCAATTAGCCGGTTGCCTCGTATCTGGCTTCGATTCGGACATGGAAGTGGTTCTACCTACACCTGCTATCCTAAAACCTTACAAATTGTGGACAGGAAAGCAGATTTTTAGTTTGATTCTAAAACCGAATAGGGATTGTCCGATCAAGGCAAATTTGAAAACGAAAGGCAGAGCCTACACTTGTAATGAAGAATTATGTATTAATGATTCTTGTAAGTATTCTGGTGAGATTAATATTATTGAATATTTGATCTGGAATATTGAAATATCCGATCTGGAGAAGCCGAGAATTTTAAATCGTCTACGGAATCTATACCCTGATACCTTAGTAAACCTGAACATACAAACTTACTTTATATCCCTTTCAATTTTAATTCATATTTTTTAGATGTAATCATTCGGAACTCGGAACTCCTCACAGGATCGATGGATAAATCCACATTGGGTTCTGGATCAAAACAAAATATTTTCTACATTCTTCTACGCGATTGGGGTGAAGATGCTGCGACCATTGCTATGTGGCGTTTGTCAAGATTGGCGAGTCTTTTTTTAATGAACAAAGGCTTCTCAATCGGAATTGGTGACGTTTCTCCAGGACAGGGTTTACTTAAAGCTAAACATGAACTCTTAAATGCTGGGTATGTAAAAAGAAATCATAGTGAATCAGGATGAACATAGGTCTAAATAAAAGTTCCTAAATACCAGGTTATACAAAATACATATTAATTTAAGGTTTTCAAAAGTTCTCTATAAAAATAGAAATAAAATCGAAATTTCTTGCTCAAAAGCTAGACAAAATTTGACTTTAACTTTCTTGATTAGGAGTTGGTAAGAGTAAGATTTGGTACAAATATTAGATTTATTTAAAATATGAAGCATTTGACTAATACTTAAAATAGTTCAATTGCAGGTTTTTAAGCTCCAATTAAAATTTTTGTTGATAGATCGAAATATGTTCAATTATTTATTTTAAAGCCCTTTCAAAATTCCATATTTCAATTTTTGTCTGGTTTAAAATATAGACTCTTTAAAATTCTAAGGTTCTTAAATTATTAAATTCACAAAAGCCTATAATTGCAATACTACACATTGATAGCCTTCTAATAATTGAGATAGAGTAATTAACTATTGCAAAAACTTAAGTTTAAGTAGAATCCTTTTTAGACATTTTTTTATTTTTTTTTGTTGATGGAATACTAACTTGGAATTGAGAATCCTGTAATAAAATAAAAAATATTTCAATTGTAATCATAAAAATGTTGGTTTTGAAAAAATTCGGGTACTTCAAAAATTTCAGAATGAAAATGTATTGGCGGAAAATTTAAATTTCCTTTGAAACTTTATTTAACAAAATTTTTAATTGATTTATTTTGAATATCTTTACGCTAGGTATAATGTGCAATTAAAAATAATAGCAATTGCCAATTGGAAGTTAAAAAAAGGAAATTTAATATAAAATTGAAGAAAGTTGGATTTTGAAAGTTTTATTTCCTTAAAAGAATTATAGTAGAAAAATGCTTTTAATTTAAAAAGAATCTCGTAGATAGTTTGAATTTCTAAAGGAATAAAATTGAAATTTTTTGGAATTTAAATCAACTTCGTTTCAAGGAAAACTAGAAAAACTGGCAATATTTAGAATTTGACAATGAAGTAGGTATTTGAAAAGTTTATATTTGGACATATTTAAAAATTAAAGTATGAATGTCTATGAATTTCGTAACCCTTTAAAAATTAATTGAAATGATACAAATCATGTATTTCTAAAAAACTGCTGATCCTTCAGAAGTTTCAATATAAAAACATTTTTCGAATAAATTAAAGTTTTATAGGAACTTTTTCTTTAGAAGAAATAGAATTCTTTCAAGGATGCGTTTAGACAGATAATCGGCCTTTCAGAATATTTTCAATTCTAAAAAAAACATCTATGCAGCAATTTCAAATTTGTAAGTTAAACAAAAAATTAAAAAAGTAGAAAGGGGTGGAATTTGAAATTTTTATTAAAGTAGTTATATAACTGAAGCCGTAATCCAAATTTGAACGAATATCAATTTATCCCTTGGATTTTGAAAGATTACCTATCTGTCTGATGGCTGGTCCTTGCAAAATTTACATTATTGAAGGGGGATTTTTGAAATGCGTATTCCACTCTAAAAATGAAATCTTTTAAATCTTTTGTCATTTTTATTATTTTAAAATATTTCTAAAATGGTGAATCTATGCACGTTCGCAGAATTCTAAGTTTCTATTTAATTTTTTAGAAGGACATTTTTTAAAAAACATAAAGTTAAGAAAGTCAAATTGTATAACAAAATTGCACAAGAGCCTTAAAAAGAAGTATGTTTTAAAAAAATCAGTTTTTAAGAAACATATACTCAAGAAAGTAAATTTACGTTACATACGTGCAAAAAAGGAGTTACAATGAGAAAAGTATGTTTCCAAACACCAATGTAATCGGCTAATTAGAGACAGTTATATAACAAAGGAAAAGAAGAGTAGAACAAAAGAAAGGATACGTATTCTTATAGGTAGTTACAGCCATAATTATTGGCAAGTATATAAAACAATTTATGCTCGGATTTATTACATTATAAATGGAATATAAATTTTCTGCAGGTCTTTAAGGAATCTTTTCTTATAAAAACTGCAAAATACCATTATGAGGTATAATAGTAACTAAATATTTTAAGTGAAAAACATAATTTTAAGAATTATAATTACATTAAATGCCTGTATTGGTAAGATTTGGAAAATGATATTTCATCTTTTTCGACGTGCATAGAAATAAAGTTATCCTAATAGGTAATAATTGAAAATTGAGACTTTGAAAATTTTCCCAACGTCATAATTATATAGGCTCACAGAAAATATTTGTGCTACTCTAAATAAATAATAGATTTATACATTTATTTCATATAAGCTTTTTGTAATGAAAATGTACATGTTTTAAATAACTGTGAAATCTTTTGAAATCCCTTCAAATCGTTTGAAATATTTGGAAAACTCTAGAAATCCCTTAAAATGTTTCGAATTTTTGGAAATCTTTGCAAATTAGAAAATTTTGGAAATTTTAAAAATCTGGTGTACACTCAAAAGTTGGGTGGTCAAATCTCGATATATGGGCGTTTGCGCAAAAGTGTCATTTACGGAAAAAAGGCTGAGGATATTCATTCGGCTGGCCGTAATCAATCTTTCAAAATGATTTGGGGTCCTTGAAAGGGGTTACATGTGGGGGTGGTGGTGGACAAAATTTATTGAGGGTCTGATAGCAAAATCGTCAGGACAAAAACGAGTTAAGAACGATGCGGGCAAAAATGAATTAAAAAGAAACAAGAATAACGAAGATTGTATCGTATGTTATAATATAACGATATAATAGTACGGTAGATTATATAAAAATCTATCATTGTACAGTGAAGTCTCGCCTATTCCCCTGACCTTAAAACGAAACGATTCTTTTATTCCCAAGCTGGAGGGGGCCCCACCCTTACCGCGAGTAGGCAGTTTATTTTTATCAACGACGTTCATTGGCTGTCTCTTTCTTGTATCGAGGCGCCGCCTGTACGCAACTTTTTCAACCGAAAAGCGCGGATCGATTTCAAGTCAATAAATACTATCAATAATAATACAAATCAATACACCCGACATTCCTAGAACTGCTGGCCCACGCTGTTTCTCAGCGCGTAGGACGAGAGACGGTTGCGACCCTCGCCTCCAAAGGGCCGAGTGCGCGAGTTGTCAGTCGCGTATATTACGCAATATGACGCATTCCAAGTGAAAACGGTTCAGGCGGTCTCGGCTTGTTGCGCAGTTGAAAAAGTCGCTGTCCGTTAGTCTACATGCATGCATCAGTGTTTTTCAAGTGTCTTTCAAGTATTTTCGTTGGCGTACGACAATTTTCCAACTAAAAATCAATATTATAGAATCGAAAAACGACGCAAATATTTTGCGGAATAGTGAGTTTTGTGGCATGACGTCGATAGGTGGAAATGTCAGCCGTCAGGCAAGTAAGTACATGGTACTACAATTGCGTACGACTTTTTGGAGAAAATCTCCTAAATGTAAAGGCAAGTTATAAAGGTCTGAATAGTAATCTTTTCAAGTGTATAATGCATTTGCGCAATTCTGTTTCTTTATCCTTTTATCGGTTGAAAACCTTTCAGTTTCACGAAATACAAGCAAATGTCCGGAATTTGAGGTAAGAGTACCACTAACCTGACATTTAGGATATTTTATTTTATTTCTCGTGAAATTGAAAGGTCGTGAATTGACCAAAGAATGGAACATGACTGAGAAAATAGATTCTACACTTAAGAAATATTACTATTTGTACATTTATGACTTAGGTTTATAATATTTTCTCGAAAAAGTCGTATGACGTAATTCCATGACGTCATACTAAAATATTCAATTCAAACCAACGAGGGCGCTCTTCGGGTCTATTTTTAATTGGTCAGCCACTGACGCGGAGGAGAATATACCGGGACCGTGGTGGGAGTTGCCGGAACTGTTCAAATGTAAATAACCGTCTACAGCCGACGGAAAGTAGAGGCGACAGGGAATAAGGGAGTTGGGGAATAGGTGAGACTCCACTGTATTACACTTTCATGTTATAATATGCGATAAAATGCTCGTTATTCTTGTTTCTTTTTAAGTCGTTTTTGCTCCAACGATTTTTCTACTCCGCTTTTGCTATCAGCCACTCTATTAATCTTTAATGGCTTCTAAGCAAAAATGGAACATTATTGCATTTTGAAAGATTCCGTTAATCCCGCAAGTTTCTTGTGGGAAATGGCTTTCAGTTAAATTTACAAAATATATCAAATTGAACCAATTTAACCGTAACCCTATTTCAGGGTGCACAGTCTTTCCCTTTTTTTCTTGGTTTCCCCTTTTTTCATGAAATTCCCCTTTTTCCCCTATTCTCAAAAAACTTCCCCTTTTCTCATTAAATATACGATATTTGAAAACACAATATTTGAATCACGCGATATCTTTCAAATAAGAGATTCGAAATTTCTTCAATTTGGACGATTTAGAATTAAAAACTTTACATTTGATCTTCAAAATCATCCAAATTCAAGAATTTTTATTTATTCATTTGTAAAATTGAATGGTTTTTAATTTTGAAAGTTTACAATTGAAAATTCTGTAATTTTAATGATTTACATTAAAAATTTCTTCAATTTGGAAGATTTGGAATTAAAAACTTGACTTTTGATCTTGAAAATCACCTAAATTTAAGAAATTTTATTTATGCGTCTTCAAACTGGAAACGTTTTTAATTTTTGGAATTACGAATAAAAAATTAGTAATTTTGATGATTTACATTCGAAATGTCGTTCATTTGCAAGATTTAGAATTGAAAACTTTACTTTGGATCTTCAAAATAATTATTTAATAATTTTTATTCAGGCATTTTTAAATTAAAAAGTTTTTAATTTTGAAAATTTACAATTAAAAATTCTCTAATTTTAATGATTTACTTTCGAAGTTTCTTCAATTTGGAACATTTAGAAATTAAAACTTGACTGTTGATCTTGAAAATCTTCCTAATTTAGAAATTTTTTTATGCATCTTTACGATGGAAGAATTTTTAATTATTTGAATCTACAATACAAAATTATTAATTTTTAAGATTTACATTCGAAATGTCTTTAATGTGAAATATTTAGAATTGAAAACTTGACTTTTGATCTTCAAAATCATGCAAATTTAAGATTTTTTATTTATCCGTCTTTAACATAGAAGAGTTTTTCACTTTTAAATCCACAATAAAGAAATTATTCCTAATTTTGATGATTTACATTCGAAATTTCTTCAATTTGAATCACTTAGAATTGAAAACTTGACTTATGATCCCCAAAAACATCGAAATTTAAGAATTTTTATTTATGTATCTTTAAAATAGAAGATTTTTTAATTTGTTGAATTTACAATAAATAATTAGTAATTTTGATGATTTACATTTGAAATTTCTTTAATTTTGAAGATTTAAAATTGAAAACTTGACTTTGGATCTTCAAAATCATTCAAATTGAATAATTTTTATTTACATATTTTTAAATTGAAAAGTTTTGAATTAAAAAAATTCACAATTAAAAATTCTGTGATTTTAATGATTTACTTTCGAAGTTTCTTCAATTTGGAAGATTTAGAATTGATAACTTGATTTTGTTTCTTCAAAATCATTCATACTTAAGAAAAGTCTCTAAAATTATTAAGTGTATCCATTATTGAATAATAATTAATGCAATTATAGCACTTAAATACATTATTTTTGAATAAATAAGATACCAATAACATTACAAAATATGTAGTACTTTTTAAGTAAGTATTAGAAGTTGAACTCTTTATATGCCTACCTAATTAAAAAATGGAATATTCCAAATTCATCAACTGCAATGATAAATGTTCTAACTTGAGCAATTTTTAATTTGAGTTTGAAAGCACTGCAGAGTAGGGCGGAGTGAAAATGCTAAAACAAATCAAATCTTTGAAGCTGAGGGAAAACAAACTTGATAGGTTGGCATTCGACAAAAGTGCAAAAAAAATTAAATTAGTAAAATTTAAGTATTTTAAATTCAAAATATTTCCTATTGGTCCAAAAATTATGACACTTATTATATTTACAGCTTTTACTAGTGAACAATAATAAAAAAAAATTACGAAATTTAAAAATAAATTCATTCAGCTTGAATCAAAGATAAATCATTGTGCTTTTTCGGAAAAAAACTTTTGTCGCGATTTAAGATTTTTGGGATTTCATATTTTTTTGCGATTTTGAAATGTTATATACACCACGAAAAAAAGGTTCGAATCAATCCAAAAAACATGTTTTTGTACATTTTCAACAAATTTTGAATAAGGAAAAATCTTTTTTCAATTTTCAAAATTTTAAATATTGTAATTTTAAAAGTGAAAACAGAAGATATTAACCGATTTCAATTTTTTTTTTTACTTGTTTTGGATGTCGGACTACAAATTGTTATCCCTTGGCTCAAACGATTCGATTAATTTAGCATTTTTACTTCGCTCTACTGAAGAGTGCAGTTTTAAATTTACATTGAAAGTATTAATTATAGTAAGGAAGAAATGACGAATCTTGGAAATAAATATTTGTGAGAACGATGTAAAACATATCAAAATTTTGTATTTAACTAATTCTATTTTTTTCTCAGACTTTTTCATATCACTGTGAATGGATTTCCAACGACCTAAGTATATCCAATTTTTAAAAATAAATTATTTAATGGCAGAAATCATTGAAATATCATTCAAAATTATTTAAAAATATAAAATTTCTTATGAAAAATTGTTTGTTCTTTTTGAGATATAAAAATAAATGTTTAATCTTTCCCCTATTTTCCCCTTTTTCGTGGCAAAATCACCCTATTTCCCCTTTTTTGAGCTCATTTTGCGCTGTGATCCCTGCCATTTGCATAAGAAACGTGCGGTCCTTCAGAAGTATTCCAGATTAAATACCTTAATTGGCCTTAATTTCTTCCTGTGAAAAATGTAAACTATTAGATTACATAGAATTTTTTAAATGCAAATTCTTTTTGCTAAAAATAACAATTTAGTAAATTAAATCATTTAAGTCAGCGAACTTTCAAAATGAAATTTCGCAGTCACTCTGAAGATTAAAAAATGCAAATTAATTAATAACATTAATCTCTCTTCTTTAGATATTCCAAATGCACGGAGTACATTCACCAAATGGAGGATGGACGTCTGCAATGCCAACCAGGTTGTTCCGAAGAAGAAAGTCTTGAAGCCGTGATATTAAAAGAACTTTCCGTAATTCGAGATCACGCTGGTAAAGCTTGTTTGAAAGAACTTCATCCTAGCAACAGTCCTCTCGTCATGGCTCTCTCAGGTTCCAAAGGAAGTTTCATCAACATATCTCAGATGATTGGTCAGTTTTTCATCTTTGATTTGTTTCTGTATTAATTATTGATATCTAATTTATTTACTTTCTTCCGATATTTTAGCTTGTGTAGGGCAACAAGCTATAAGCGGAAAACGTGTGCCCGATGGATTCGAAGATCGAGCGCTGCCGCATTTCGAGAAATTCTCCAAGACTCCAGCAGCGAAAGGTTTCGTGCAGAATTCCTTTTATTCAGGACTCACACCTCCTGAATTTTTCTTTCACACAATGGGAGGCAGGGAAGGTCTCGTCGATACGGCTGTAAAAACAGCAGAGACGGGTTACATGCAAAGGAGACTGGTGAAAAGTTTGGAGGATTTGTGTCTGCAATACGATATGACTGTTAGAAATTCCGTCGGGGATATAGTTCAGTTTTTATACGGCGCTGATGGTTTGGATCCCACTTATATGGAAGGTAACTACAAAAACAGAAAGAAAAATTAGGATTTGAAATAAAATTGAGAAATTTCAAGTTCCAACGTTCAATAATGTATATGTATAAAATGGTACCCTTCTGACTTGAACAGGTTTAATTCTAAAGGTTTTACAATTAGACATTATCTCAAAATGTCTTCAACATTCAGCAAATTGAAATTATAAACTTAAAAAATTGAAATTTTGTTTAATCAAATGCCGTCGCATGTTAATAATTCTGGATACAAGTATTACAAATGGTAAATTTACATTTGAAACGTTTTAGATTGAACAGTTTAATAAATTAAATGACTTAAAAACTGAAATTTTCAAATTAAAGCTTTAACAACTGATTAATTTGAAATTTGAGGCTTTCGAAATACAACTATTTTAAAATGAGATATTTTAAATAAATTCACTGTTATTTCCCTATTTTCCCGATCTAGCGCACATTTGCCTGGATATGAAATTGATTAATTTACTGTTCATAATTGGCCACAGATCGCATTTCTTTACCGATTAGGGAGCGTCCATTTTGAAATTTTAGATCCCCCTCCCCCTTTCGTGAGGCTTTTTCTATAGTAAGTTTATGTAACTTTAACATGG
>CAKNWT010208857.1:5884-27660 GCA_932066315.1 Andricus coriarius
TTTAACAAATTAGTTACGCTTTCAACAAAGTAGCTAATTAAAAAAAATATTTTTCAACGAACAGAATTTTCAACAAAACAGTTGAATTTTCAACAAAATAGTTGAACCTTCAACCAAAGAAGACTAATTCTTAATCGAGTAGATGTATTTTTAACTCAAAAAGATGAAATATCTATTAAAACACATGAATTTTTTAATTAAAAAGGATTTAAACAAATTTGAACTTGCAACCCAAGAGGACAAAAAAGGATGACTTTTTAATAAAAATTGTTGAGTTTTGAAACAAATGACATTTTTAATTAAAAATATAATCATCAGGAGGAAGCAACTGCAAAAAAAAATAGAAACCGAAAAACAAGGCAAATAAATTACTAACAAGAATGTTATATCAGGATAGCCGCAAAACTTTATTTTGATATTGCCTAATTTTTTCTTGACTAATTTTTTATTTTCCGTGACCATTAATATTCAAAGACAAGAATCTTTATGACTTGCGCAAGATTTTTTTCAAATCCTGAAATTTCCCTGTTTATCCATGTTTTTTTCCGATTTACAATCACCCTGAGTATTTTAAAGTATCTTTTCCACCTGCCTGACAAAGGCCACTTTAACAAGAGTGTCTAATCAGGCCAACTAGATCGGAAGACCCACGGGTGCAACGAGGTTTCTGTAGTGTAACGTTTCGATATAAAGCTCACACCCATGCAAAACAAGTTTAGAAGCCTTTTATAATTTATGCTCAGACCTACAGTTAATTTTATAAAGGGGAAAACACTTTAAATAATTATTTAATCTAATAATTTAACGAGAGGTTAACCACGGTAGTAATATGATGTACACTCTGCTATGTAATCCCATGTAATCTTGTGTAATCCCTTGTAATCTTTTGTAACCTTTGTTCGAATATTATCCCTTTATTTTGCATCACTGTGTAATTATCAAATTAATGGGGCAGTTGTATAAATTTGAGATAATATATTTTGTAAATCCTGCACAAAACTCTAAAAATATATACTTCATTGAGGAGAAAAAAAATACCGTGAAGTCTCGCCTATTTCCCTGACCTTGAAACTAAACGAATCTTTTATTTCCATGCTGGAGGAGGGACCTTACCGCGAATGGGCAGGATATTTGGGTCAAGCGACGTTCATTGGCTGCCCCGTTCTTGTATCGATGCGCCGCCTGTATGCAACTTTTTCAACAGAAAAGCGCGGGTAGCTTTGAAATCAATAATAAATACTATCAATAATAATACAAATAAATACACCCGACATTCCTAGAACTGCTAGCGCACGCAGTTTCTCAGCGCGTTGGGCGAGAGACGGTTGCGACTCTCGCCTCGGAACGGCCGAGTGCGCGAGTACTCAGTCGAGTATATTGCGCAATATTATGGAAACGGTTCAGGGGAGTTGATATCCGGCTTATTGCGCAGTTGAAAAAGTCGCGGTTCGTTAGTCTGCATGCATGCGTCAGTGTTTTTCAAGTGCTTTTCAAGTGTTTTTGTTGTCGTACGACAATTTGCTATCTAAAAATCAATATTATAGAATCAAAAAACGACGCAAATATTTCGCAGAATAGTGAGTTTTGTGGCATGACGTCGATAGGTGGAAATGTCAGCCGTCAGGAAGGTTAGCACATGGTACTGCAACTGCATACGACTTTTTGGAGAAAATCTCCTAAATGTAAAGGTAAGTTATAAAGGTCTAAATAGTAATCTTTTCAAGTGTAGAATGCATTTGTGCAATTCTGTTTCTTCATCCTTTTATCGGTTGAAGATATCTTTCAGTCTCACGAAATACAAGCAACTGTCCGAAATTTGTGGTTAGAGTACCACTAACCTGACATTTAGAATATTTTATTTTATTTCGTGAAACTGAAAGGTCGTGAATCGACAAAGAATGGGAAATGACTAAGAAAGTAGATTCTACACTTGAGAAATATTACTATTTGTACATTTATGACTTTTACATTTATAAAATTTTCTCGCAAAAGTCGTATGACTTATTCCCATGGTGGCATACTAAAATACTCAATTCAAGGCTTCCCGCTCTTCGGACCTCTTTTTAATTGGTTAGCCACTGACACAAGGGAGAATATACCGGGACCGTGGTGGGAGTTTCCGGAAATACGCAAATGGAAATAACCGTGTACAACCGACGGGAAATAGAGGAGATTGGAAATAGGTGAGACTCCAACCACACTTCTGGTTTCACAGCCAAACAGCAATGCCTCATTTTCTCGCAAAAAAGTTGTAACTTATTTAAAAAAACTTTTCTTAATTAATGACATTCAGTTTTTAATGATATTTACATTTTGTAAGGAAAAATAATATTTAAAAATATGCAACTAACAGTTTTTACTATCCTAAAATTTAAAAAAATTAAACTTAATTGTTTCTTTAATCATGTAAGAGTTGTGCCGAAAAACAGATCTCTGAACAAAATAGTTTTTCTATGATTTTAAGAATAAAAATAATATCACTAATGATGCCATTTCAAATAAAAAACATGATTTTAAATGAAATTTTTTTTAGATTTAGAAAGAAACATTTATTTTAACAATGTTTTTGCAATTAAATTTGTTCTTACTATCGCTTCTTACCAATTTAAAAAAATGCTTGAATTATAATAAATGATGACTCATATTTCGGAGAAAATATTCTCTTTAAATTTGCTGTTTCCAATTTTGAAAGTAAATTTTTTACGGCTGAAATCCTTGAAACAATTTTTTTTTAAATAATTCACAATTTATTTAAAATCTACCGTTTTTAAACAATTGGTAAGAAGCGAGGGTAAGAAAAAATTCAATTAGAAAAAATATTGTTGAAATAATTATTTTTCGTAAGTCTTGAATTTTTTTATACAAAATTATGTTTTTTTCTTTCAAAATATATGACCAATGATATAATTTCGATTCTTACAATCATAGACAATTTTTTCTTTTGAAATCTCATGTAATATTATGTAATCCAATGTAATCTTGCGTAATTCCATGTAATATCCTGTAATCTTATTTAATCTGTAATATTTTAATCTAGTTTACACAACAAATCAAAGAAGTTAACCCCTCGTAATTTAATAATAATTATATTCAATTTAATTGTCTTTCAGCACAAGTGATTCTAATGTGATCCTTAAAATAATAAAAGGATACATCCTTCCTCCGTGTAAGGTAAAATTCCCGGAATTCCTTTTCGAGAATATCCATACATGGATACGAGAATGGTATAACAGTTTACATGTTCACTCAAAATGGAACAAAGGTATCGACGAGCAGTTCCTGATTTATGCAAATCCTGATTGTACATTGTACTTCCAGCTTCGTAATCTTCAGCTTGTTGAGCAAGTAGTTTCGGTAAAACAATGTGTCTTTCGTACCTAAGAGGCTGGCAGCCGTGTGTTACATGTTTGACAATTTTTCAAAATAAGTGTGAAATTTTGAAAAACATCAGTGAATTTGTTAACCATAAAATGTTTACCTGTAAACATCGTCGTATGTGTTCCCATAAACAAAAACACCAGTAGCGTTTGTGTGAGCATGCAGATCCAGGACACAATCCAAAGGAGTTTTCTGATCCTTATCAAGAGTTTCTAGTAAAGACCTTGTTGCTGCTAGAGTAGGATGAATCCAATCTGAAATTCTGTTCCAGGATCTATTCAAATCCATACCCATCAAGGTGGACCTAAAAATAAATAAAATATTGTTAATTGGTTAAAAAATAAGGTTCAAAACTGAATAAATTGGACAATTTCGTTACACTCTCAGGAACCATAATGTAATAATTTCAAACTAAAACGTTCAATATTGCACAAATTTAAAGCTTTCAATATTGGAAAATTTAAAAATAAAAAACAGTTCCAAAATTTGACATTGAGGAAAATCATTTCAAATGGTGCAAGATAAATTTTCAATCTAACATTATTCAACTTTCAACGTTTTTAATTTAATTATCTAACAATTAAGGCTTTCAATTGGAAATCGTACAATTTTCAGCAGTTTAAATTTAAAACCAGACAGCTTTTACCCAATGCTACAATTGTAAATTGCACAACTTGAAGCGTTTCTATGATTTGGAATTGTCTAATTCACGAAATTTCAATCTTATTGTTATTAGTTTATTCAATTTTAAATATGGTTTTACTATTGTTTCAAAGGCGTTTATTTTTATATTGCATGATTTAAAAATATTAGAATTTATTGAAAAAATGCTAAATTTTCCAATCTAAACATTTTCAGGGTGACCGTTTTAATAAAGGAAAATTCCTGGTCATTTCCCGATTTTTCTCCGGTTCGCAAAAATTGTTCAGTTACTGAAATTAGAAAATTCAAACTCTTAAACTGAAAATTTTCATTTAAAGTTCTCAAAACTAAACTGAAAATTAAAGCACTGAAAGTGCAACTCTTTTGAATTTTAAACTTTTAAACTTGAAGCATTTGCACGTATAAAATAGAAGCTTTTAACACTTTCTAATTGAACAATTTTAAATTAAATACCATTGAACTGCAACATTAACAATTTTTAAATTTTATAAATTGAATAGATCAAAGAGCTCTGGTTAAAAAATATAAATGCACGTTGCTATTTCCAATGCTCTAAATTAAAACTAATCCTCCCTTTCAAATCGCTAAAAATCTCAAATACAAAAAAATGTCTCTTCCAATTCAGAAAAAATTAAAAATCGTAATTTCCACCCTTTTAGCTCAATAAAAATGTTTGAAAGAAATTACCCTCTTTCAATTAACCAAAAAATGAAATTTCGTCCCTTACAAATCAATAAAAATGTTAAATATAAAAAATGTCCCTCTTCCAATTCAGAAAAATATTGATAATAAAAAATTACTTCCTTAAAATCAATAAAAATGTTAAAAAGACAAAATTTGCCTCTTTCAAATCAGGAAAAGAAGTGACTACAATTTTATCCCTTCCAACTCGATGAAATGTCCCTCTGTTAATACAGCCAAAATTAAAAAATTTAATTTCCTCGTTTAAAAATCAACAACAATTTTCAGAATATCAAATTTGCCCGATTTCAACTCAATAAAAATGTAGAAGACAAAAAAGCTCCTCTTACAATTAGGAAAAAAATTGTATACCAAAATTTCTTCACTTTCTTTTAAAATTAGAATTGTGAAATTCAAACATTTTTTAAATGGAACAATTAAAGTTGCAACGCTCAAAGTTGAAATTTAGAACTCTAAAATTGTAACGATGCAAGGCTTTATATTTTAAATAATTCAGTTTCAAATTCTATAGTTTTGAATAATTGATTTATCATTTCTCATTTTAAATGAACAGTCAGAAAATTTAATTACTAAGGTTTTCGGATTGAAAAAGTTCAATTATTAACTTCAAAATCTGTAAATTGTTTAATTTTTAACATTCAGAATCGTCTTCTCAAATCAATTATTGTTCAATTTTTAACACTCGAAATATAGTTCAGTTTTAAAAAAAATTAATAATTTGTGAAATTCCCGGTCAAAAAATAAATTCACTGTCATTTCCCAGTTCTTCCCGGTCTCGAAAAATTCCCTATTTCCCGCTCCAGTGGTCACCTTGGTTTTTTAATCCAACTGGCAATTAAATTGTATAATTTTTTAAGATTCAATAAAAAATTATTCAATTTTAAATGCTGCTAATTTAAAATTGTTCAAATTTCAAGGTATGAAACTGATATTATTACATGTTTAGCGTCTTCAATTTAAAATTATTTAGATATGAAGGATTTCAATTAAAAATTGTTCAAGTAACGTTTAAATTTATATTTGCTACATGTCAAGCTGTCCAAAATTTAAATGGTCTAATTTAAAAAAAGTAATAGGCTTTCATGTTCAATTCTGCATGTCGGAACGATGTAAATTGAAAACCAAACAATTTTGTATGTTTGAATCTAAAATTATTCAACACATTCAATTCAAAGCTGTTATATTTTAAACCGGTTTTTTAGTTCTTTGATCAAATTGTGCAACTTTCAAGGCTTTAAATTTGAAAAAGACAGAATTTTAATGGGTTCAATTTCACAATCTTTAAAATTCAATTTTTTTCACTATTGTGTGTTTCAATCTTAAAATTAGGATTTTTAATTTCAAACTGTCCTATTTTGAATACCCATTTTAATTTGAAATTTCTGAGTTTACAAGAATTCAGCAATTTCAACCATTAATCAAATTATTCAATCATTGGATGGAAATTCTCGACAAATTTTTGGACAATTAAACTGATGGGAGACACCGAAAATTCCGTTGTTAAAAATTCCGAGGAATCTTAATAAATTTATAAAAATAAAATATTAAGACCTTCATTTCTAAATTATACATTTTTAAAATGATTTTTTAATTTTTATTTAAAGTTAAAAATTCACTCGCCGGCAGGTTTAAAGTAAAAATTGTAAATTCTCAAGTTAGGTATGAACGTTTCGAAATAAGCAATTCGAAATGTACAGAGTTGGCAAATAAATGATCAAAAGTTCAGAAAATTAACACTTTACAATTTGTTTTTCAAATTCGGAAAAATTCAGTATAATAGTAGACATTTTGTTTGAAAAATGCCTAAACAATTTCTCGATTATTCTCTCACATTATTTCACAAGATATAAAGTAACATTTAGTCAATTATTAGATTTTTTCTACTGCAACTAAGTTAAAAAATAAATTTATTGTCTTGAAAAATATGCGCAAATTTTCCAGTTTTTTGGTCCAGTAGCCACTAATTAGAATTTGAAGACTGATTTGAACCCAACCCACCTATAATTTCCAAGAAAGACTCCATCAGGGTTGAGCATAGGAACAATTTTAAAAACAACATATTCCCTGAGGACCTTGGCGATCGGATGATTGCTGACCAAAAAATCCATGAGACCTTGGCAAACAAAGGAAGACGGAGATTCGCCAGGATGAACCCTTGCAAGTACGGCAACAACTTTTCTAGGATGTTCCTCATTCTTGTCATTTGAGGCAATTGTGATCAATTCCACTTTCCTCTTTTGAATCGAACAAGCCAGGTTTTCCCTCCTAACCCAGGAGTACTTTAAAGCCAAATTGTCCAAGTGTCCCAGGTATCGAGTATAAGAATAAGGATATGTTAGACAAAACTGGTATACTTCCTCTTCTCGATCAAAAGAGAAGGCAAAACTAAGGACATGATGATTCTGGTGCTGAGCAGATTTGTAGTAAAAGACCTGTCTGCTGGGAATTCTTTGCCATTTTGGTCTGCTGCTGCTTTTTACAAGTGGTGTCATACCCTTTCGAAATAAGTTTTTGCTCTTGGAGATGTTAACTATGTTGAAAATAACCCTCTGGTCTGATCTGGAATTGTCTACTGTGAAATTGAACCAGAGTCTAAGACGAGGAGAGCAGGTGTCAGGACGGATGAAAAGGTCGTATTCAAATTCGGAAACAAGGTCCACTCTACCAAGGTTTCCGGTTTCGAAAGAGGCGTCGAAGCAGAGGTGTCCTTTTTTCGCTTTTCCACTGTGTCCTGGGGGACGCATCACCATCTTGTTCACGTTCCCGAGACCTCCCTCTGCGTCGCTGTCTTCGCTGTCTGCAATCAGTTTCAGAATTTTGTAAAGTTAGTTGGAGTTGGATTTATTTTTAATGATAATGCAGAAAAGACGATAGAGGGTGGTCACTTAAATATTTTAAAGTTGAACAACCTTAAAGTGCTTAGAATTTTCTTGGAAATTGTCATCATATAGACTAACTAAATTAATAGAACAAAATATTAAAAATTCTAGGGTTAGGATTTTTATCATTCTGACCGGCTCGTTGATAAAGACTTGTGTGTTCGAGTGGATCGCGACCCTCGTGAGTCATTTTTTTTAATTATGAGAAGGGTTGCTCTTCGTTGAGGATACCGAATGAGACTGGTGATTTTCAACTAGGACTAGACGTTCTTCAGTTAGCACATGATATATATGTTCGTAAAATACCTCCAGGGTGAGAATCACGTTACGACCAATTTTCACGTCACGTCGTTCGTGACGAGTTTCGCACACGAGAATCCTGAATTCAGAATTCGCGTGGCCGCCGTGATAGGTCAGGGATCCCTCATTTCCTGGCCTGCTATGTGGCCACAAGTACTCACGATTATTTTCTTCTCATACACAATTTATCTACAAAACGTAGATTAAAAAAAATCTCAATAATTGACAATATTAATTTGAAAAAAAAGAAAAATTTGAGTTTTTCCTTTACATCCAACTCATTTGGCCCTACAAGATCAAAAAAGTACTTAAAATAACTTTAACATGGAGGGCGACAAAGATAATTCAAGGATGATATTAATTTGAATTGTATTTAAATATTCCAAATTTGATCAATGAATTTTGTTTCCTCGTTATTTTCTTAATCTTAATAAAATTAAATGAGTCGGCAATAAGTCATTTAGAAATTTCAGAGGTAATCAAATTCCCCTGTAAAAACTCCAGTTGGGTTCTTTTAGAAAAACTCACATAAATCTGACGAAAATTATTGATGAATTTCTGGAAAACTCTGGAGAAAATTACTGAGAAACTTAACTGAAACAAAGTTAGCTATTTATGAGAATTACGTGGAAAAAATGCAGAAAATTTTAAGCGAAAAACCTCAAGGTATGTCCCGGGTTCTCGACAAAACAACTTGGGATAACATTTTTTCCAAAAACACCAGAAAATTTTTCGAAACTGTAGGAAAGCTTCAGAGAAATAAAAATTCCTGAAGGATTTCCGGCAAATGAAATTTATCAGTAAACTTCAGGTAAGAATCTAGTAGGCAACATTTTCTGAGAAAATACCACACATAATCCGGCCAAATAACTAGGAATTTCAAATAAAATTCTTTTGATAAATTTGCAAGCGTCCCAATAGTAAATTGGATGGAACTTTTCAACAAATTTTTAGAAAATTCCTAGGAAATATGCCAATAAAAATTTCGAAAAAATTCCGAAAATACTCTTAGAAAATTCACAAAAATAAATTTCTCAGTTTCTAGGTATATCCCCGAAACTTTTTTTAGTGTTCCCGAGACCTTCTTACAACAATTCTCTGTAAATTTATGAAGACTAAAATTTCCCAAGGTATAGCGAAATCATCCAGTAAAATCCCGAAAAAGTAAAAACAAATTCAATTTAAATTATTGAACAAAGTTCCGGGAAAATTCTCGAGTGTAAAACTTTCAAAAACAAAAAATGTGGTTTCTTCGGCAAACTCTGCGAATTTCGAAGACAATTTTCTAGTAGAAATCTGAGGCAGATGCTATGCAGATAAAATCTAAAACTTCCAAGAAATTCTAGACAAATACTTGTCAAACTTTGTGGAACTTTGAATTTTCTTACAAGTTTTTTGTGGAAAATTCTTAAGAATGCCAAAATGTTTTGCGTATTCAATTAAAATTGTATTATTCAACAATAAAGGATTTTAACTATAACAGACCTCACATTCCCTATGGGATAAAATATAGGGACCAAAGGGTACTTTTTATCACGCTCATAGGGTACTTTTTTCACGCTCAAAGGGTAACAAATTCAGGATAAATTCATAAGACTTCAGAACAATTCAAGTTAAATTCAAAAGAATTCCAATGAATTGGAAAACATTTTTAATATCAAAAAAATTCCATTGATTTCCGTGAAATTTGAATTAATTTAGGGGAATTTAAAGTAAATGAGAAGAATTCGATGAAATTCATAAAGGTTAAAATAAATTTAAAAAAATTTTAATGAATTGAAAGTAATTTGAAAATATGAAAAAACTTTATTGAATTCAGTAACTTTAAAATTCGTTTAGAAAAATGAAAGGGAATTCTAAAAAATATGATGAAACGGCTAAGAATTCTAGATGAGGTTAAAAAACTTCAGGATCAATGAAATAAAAACTTTTAAAAATTCAAAGAAAATCCATTGAAATGAAGTTGAATTGAGTTAATTTAGTAGAATTCAAGTGTATTAAAAAATTTGAAGAGAATTTAAATGAATTAAGGGTAAATTAATAAGAATTCAGGGTGAATTCCAAAAAATAATTTCAAATCTCTTCAAATCTTGAAAAACCTACTAATTTATAATAAAAAAGTGACTAATGACTGCAAACCAATTTAAAAGAATTCAAATGAATTGGAAATGATTCTGAAAATCGGAAAAATTCCATCGATTTCAGTAAAATTTGAGTGAATTTAGAGGAATTTAAGGGAAATAAAAATTCAAAGAAATTCATAAAAAAATCAAGCTGAATTTAAAAAGCTATCAAGTGAATTGAAAACAATAAAAACAATATGAAAAATTCATTGAATTCAGTAAGTTTGAAATGAGTTTAGATAAATTAAAAGGGCATTCAACAAAATTTGAAATGCCTACGAATTTAAAAGACTTCAAGATGGATGGAACAAAAACTTGTTAAGGATCTATTGAATTGAGTAAAATTGAGTGAATTTAGAAGAATTCAAAAGAATTTAAAAGAATTCAGGATCAGTTAATAAGAATTCAGAGCGAATTCCAAATGAATTGCAAAAAAATATTTGAAATCCCTTCAAACTCTTGAAACAAATAAAAAATTACTGGGAATTTTTTAAAACTTCCTAAAGTATTTCAAATCCTTTAAACATTTTTAAATCTCTTGAAAATACAAAGGTATTTGAAAAAACACTTTAAAATATTTTAAATCCTGTTATCATTTTATCAATTGATCCTCATGATCAATTAAAGAAAAACTATTTACAGAATTTAAAAATTCATTGAATTGAGTAAATTTAGAAAAATTCAAAAGAATTTCAAAGAATTAAGAGAATTCAGGATGAATTAATGAGAATTCAGGGAAAATTCCACAAAATAATTTCAAATCTCTTCAAAACTTTAACAATCTACAAAATACTTGACTTCTTGTAAATAAATTCTTTGAAATGCATTAAAATATTATAAAATCCCGTGAAATTCTATGATTTTTCCTGAAATACTGGAAAATATAGTAAAATACATTGAGAGCTATAAAATTCCTTAAAAGCATTGAAATGTTCAGTAATCTTATAAAATCCTGTGAAATATTTTAAAATATCTTAAAACCTTACAGATCCTGTAAAATCGTTCCATATCTTCCGAAATTCTAGAAAATTATTCATTCTAAAATATTGCAATCGCGTTGAAATCCCTTCAAATTATTGAAATCAATAACAAATTTCTTAGAATCTTTCAAGATTCCCTAAAATATTTAAAAGTCTTTGAAATCCTAAGAAACACCTCACTTCTTGTGAATAAATTATTTAAAATCCAATAAAATATAATAAAATCCCGTGAAATCTTTTTAAAAGTTAAATCTTTATGAAATCTTTGAAATCCCTACAAATTATTGACATTATTTAATAATTCCTTGTAATCTTTTAAAATTCCCTAAAATATTTCAAATTAAAGCTCTTAAAATGCTTTAGAAGATTAAAAAAAAACGTAAAGTCTTAAAAATCCTTTCAAATTGCTGAGATCTATTAAAAATGTATAGGAATCTTTAAAAATACCCTAAAAAATTGCAAAAGAATTCAAGAAACTTCAGAAATATGTCCTGAATTGAATACTGATTAACCCACGAGTTAATTAATTGATAGAAAAGTAACATAGGGTACCATAGGGACCAAATCTTGAAAACAGGGTACTTTAGGGACCTTAACTGAATATAGAGTACAATAGGGGATATAGGGACGGGTTTGTGAGGCCTGCTATAAGAATATATGTGGGTGTGTCCTCACAGCATGAGATATCGGCGGGATATCCCATTTATCTCCCAGGATATCCTGGGCATATCCCAGGGGATCCTAGGGATATTGAGAATAATATCGTATAAGGCGGAAATGTCGATATCCCTGAAATGTCTTAAGGATATCTCAGAATATCCTGAGGAGATCCCATTAATGTCCCAATTTTATATGCCAAGGATGTCCCTAAGATATCCCAATTCTATAATTTAGTATATTTCTAGAAATTCAGATATATCTACTGTCAATTATATGTATATTCAATCGTATCAATAAAATAACAAATTATTTAACAATTTTAGGTATTTTTTCGGAGATTTTGTACAAAGTACAACATTATAAAGTACAATAATAGTAGAGTCCCCTCTAAAGTCACTTCCAGGCAAATTCCATAATGGCTGTCAGTATGCGAAAACTGTCGCGCAATAATAAGTGACGCTTTAACAAAAGTCAACAATTTCTCGAATATTCGTGCCGGTTTATAATCTATTCTCATTTATATTATGTAAACTAACGCGGTACATATTAATTTGATTGTTTTGTTATCATAAAAACTGATTTTGCCGTTATACTGATAGTGAAAAGTGCGATCTTTAAACTGCACAATTTATGTATGTTATAATGTTATTGTATCTGCAGATACAATAACAGCCAACTTTTAAATTTTCAAAATGTGGCTTGTTTTTTATTTTAAGTAGGCTGTTATTGGTTATAAAAATAATTCGCGCGGTAATAATATTTTATAATTATACTGATAGAATTTGAAAGAAATTGAATATTCGAGATTTAAATAAAGCGGTTTTTTGTCAAACGGATGTTTGTGAATCTTCATGTTTTCAGGCATTCTACATATTTTAATTAGTATGCATTTCAGAAATATTGGATTCCATTGCCCAAATTGTGCATATACCGCACAGGACATATTGAGTGGATATCGTACGGGGCGGAAATGTCGATATCCTTGGAATATGCCACGGATATCCCGGTAGATTTTTGCGACATTTTTCAGGATATCTCATATCCTGCCGAGATATCCTAGGGATATGCCAAAGATATAATTTTGTTGTAAGGGCGTGTGTGTGTGTGTAGAGTAGGATACCCAAAAAAGTGTGATTATGAATTTTTCAAACGCTAACCCTCAATTTCTTCCTTTTTGGTGAAAAAATATTGCCATAAATTTTCTTATATTGAAAAAAGGTGCTTAGAGGTTCCGCTAGGCCGTTTTAGATCTAAAAATGAATTTTCGTAGTTTTATATCGAGTCTTATTTTCAGAAATTAAAAATTCATAACTCGACGCCTATTGGATATAAAAGATTTTTTTTTAACTTTCCCAGAATTTTCCCCAGTTTAATTTTGCTTTTGAACATTTTGCTATAAAATGCAATGGGGGCGGGTCAGTCTACGCAAACGCAATTTTTTGAACTTTTTTCAAAAATATTTCCTGGACGCGTCGTAGTCATTTCTAGAAAATTTTGAATTTTCATCAGTGCCCCTTAATAAATCGTTTTAGCAAAAAAGCACATTACCTATACTTAATATGGTGAAAAGACCTTTTTTCGTATTTGATGCCTGGACTATATAGAGAATATTCTCTTCATATTTCAGAAAAAATCCTGTGCATATTATTTCAGAGAAAAATTGTTTAGGCGCCATTTCAGGCCATTAATTGTATAATGAAAGTACACATTTTTGTATTCTAGGCGCAATAATATCTCCAACGCTTTTTTTCATAAACTTTCGGGCTTATTCTTCAGTGAACAGCAAATACTTTCTAGAGTTCAAAGAATTTTTTGGACATACATTTTTATTTTTAAAAAAATTGAAAACTAAGAACATTTATTTTCACACCTAAAACGGCCTGTCGGAAGCTAATTTTTTTACTCGAAAATTTATTTTACTAAATGATTAAAAAATAATTGGTTAAATAAAAAATTGAGTTCGGTATGTAGGTAATATTTTATTGAGGTCTATTGACAAAATTTCTGGAAATCTAAAAAGGGACTATTCAACATCTATTTCTGTATCAGAAATTATAGTCTCGATGTCGTTCGATGACTGGAGCACCATAAGCTGTATTACTTCAAGTTTCAATACATAGTTATGACATATGGGTGTAATGTAGCGACAAGGTTTTATGTCACGAATGTGCAATTTATTTATTCATAAACGATTCACTCAACGAACACTCCTTATACCCTGAACTTTATATCAGACCCTAGGAGTCAATGAAACCAAACCCTCTCTGTGAACAAAAATATCTTTACTCTAAACATATTCTATAAAACAACAGGTTGATCTCAAGACTTATCCAAGTTCATTTTTCTGCTACTTTATTCGCTTTCGTGTAAGGGAAAATATTCCTTTCTAAAATAAAACTGTTGCTTGATAGATGCGAAGACTGTCAAAAACAGTCCTACTAAACGACATGGACCTGCGAATTTTGAATCGAAAAGTGTACGCAGTTGCGTAAACGACTAACCACGTACGCGGCACATTTCAGGATGACGGAACGCACCGCACAAAGAGTGTTCAATACATTTTGCCAAAAACTTCTCCATTCATGTTCGGAAATCATCGCTATGATTTGGAAAGTGCAAAGTAATGAGTCTATGAGTGATACTCAAATAAAAGAGTGGTTAAGGCGATTTAAAGGTGGTCAAACTTTAGTGGAAAGGGACCTTCGCTTTAGTAAACACGTAAAGGCCATAACACCTCAAAATGTGGAACGAGTGCGAGTGTTAATTAATGGAAATCGTCGTGTAACAGTGAGAGATACAGGTAGACCTTGGGATTCCAAAAACTATTGTTTCGCGAATTTTGAGCCAAGATTTGGGGATGAGCATCGTGGCTGCAAAATTCGTTCGACGGCTGCTGACCATACATCGCAGTTTATTCAGCAATTTCTGGCGAAACACGGCCTTACACAACTTTGGCAGCCCCATTAGAGTCCTGAATTGGCTCCATGTGGTTTCTGAGCGTTTTCCAAATTTATTATCCTCTAAATGCAAAAGGATTTCAAGAATTAAAAGAAATAAAACAGAATGCGATGAAGCAGCTGTTAGCTATTCCAAAAGGTAAGCTATAAGGAGTGCTTCCGAAAGTGGGAAGATCGCTGGAAGAAGGTTCTGGGTTCCAAAGGGGAGTACATTGAAGGGAATATCATCGCCATTGACCAGAATTAACTATTACGCCTGGTACACCACAAGGTTGGATTATTTCCGGACATACCTCTTACAACAATTCTGGGGCAAAAATTGTTGACTGAAAGCCATGAAGAAATTCATTTGCAGGGAAAATGGGAATGGGTCTCAAATGTAGCTAGGTGAAAATCAAAAAGTTGACAATACCGTGTCCCTAGAATATTTTACGCTTGTGTTTGGAGGAATAATTTTCTTAATTACAGGGTTTTATTCCACGTGTTTTTCCAATAATATCCTATCTTCCAATTATTCTTACTTTGCTCCTCATCAAAATAAATTCAATTAAGTATGAGTAAATGTCATCCGGGTCTTTTTCAAATTTATGCCGTTATATCTGTAAAAAAAAGCTTAAGATCTAATTTTTAAATACACGTACTTTTTCGAAATCAATTGCAGAATTAAAAAATAAATGTATTTTCTCGTTGCCATTTATAGTTTCAGAAATAGAATCACTTTTTAAATGTTCCCCAGTTTTCATGTCATCCGGTAGAGAAACAGTTTTTCATTAAGTTTATGACTTTAAAGTTTATTTTCCACATATAAATTGATTAATAATTAAAGCTTATTAAATAAACTTCACGATGTAAAAACTTAACTACTACATTTATAGTGTACTTAATCAAAATAACCGAGTTAGAAGCTTAAAAAAAGACCGTACAAGACTAAACAAATTTTTTAAATGATAACATTTTTATTGGATTACTTTATTATTCGGCAACATAATAATTATTTGCAGCAAATGAAGTTAGTTGAAAAACGGACAATAAAAGATATTTGCCTTATTTTTTAATTTAAAAATGATTTGTAATAAACTTAAAGTAATATTTTACTTTTATTATGTTTTGCAAAATTAAAATGGCTTCAAAACATACAATTTTAATAAATAAACAACAAAATAAAAAACGAATTGTTTTATTAAAATTAATCTGTACAATTAAGTTCCAACGTAAAAATATAACAAAAATAAGAATTATCAGGATAGGTAAGACCCGTGAAATTCCATGAAATCTAATTATATTTCCTGAAATCCTGGAAAATGTATCAAAACACCTTACGTTTCCCTTAAAATGAATGGAATCTCCAGAAATCCCTTAAAATCATTTAAAATATTCTGAAAATTTTTTTAACATACATGGAATTTCCTTAAAAATTTTTAATACATTAAAAATTCCTTGGAATCTTTTAAAATACCTTAAAATATTTCAAATTCTTTGAAATACGTTAAATTTTTTTATGTCTATTGAAAATTCCTAGGAATGTTTTAAAATACCCTTATATATTTCAAATCCTTGTAATTATGTATAAAAAAACATAAAATCTTTAAAATCCTTTAAAATCCCTTTAAATTATTGAATTCCATTGAAAATTCCTTGGAATCGTTTCAAATATCCTAACAAATTTTTAATCTTTGCAAATACTTTGAAATCCTACGAAATTCCTCAATTCGTGTGAAAAAATTCTTTGAAATCCATTAAAATATTATATAATCCCGCGAAATTACATAAAATCTGTTTTTCATGAAAACCCTTGAGATATTTAAAGTCCTATGAAATCCTCTGAGATCCTGGAAAATTAATTAAAATTTTCGGAACTTATAAATCTTATATGAAATATTCGAAATCTTTAAAATAATAAATCCGAGGCGGCTTCTGTAAATATTATATACAAATTAAGAACATGAAAAATCAATAAAATAAGAATTTAACTCTAGTAATTATTTGTTTAATTAATTGTACTATAAAGAATCATAAAAAATAAATTTTAATCTTTTAAGCCTCGAGATGCAGCGATTTAATTCTTACTTTGATCTAAAAAAGATTGTAAATGGTTTATATCAAAATATTGAAATTTTCTTTGTTTAAATTTGTTTAAATTTCTTAAAATGGCTTGAAATCCTTAAAATAATAAATCCCAGGCCGCTTCTGTAAATATGACATACAAACTAAGGGCGTGGTAAAACCAATAAAATAAGAATCTTACTCTGGGAATTATTTGTTTAGTTAATTGTATTATAAAGAACCATACAAATGAAAATTTAATGCTAATATTTGAAGCCATTAAATATACAAAATTATAATTACATATAATGAGAGCGTACATCTTCAGTTCGCAAATCATTATTTTTACACTTATTGTAATTAATAATAATAGTAATAATAATAATAGAAAAAATTATGTTTCAAGTTGATCTGAAATACTTTCTTCCCATTCAATTCAAAATCAAATCATTCAAACTTTTTGATAGTACTTGATAGTATTAAAGAATCTGATATCGGTTATAAATATTTTATGAATAGATATCGAATTTTATAAATGCCAGACGAACATTCTATCTTTATTGAGTTTTTTGTGGGATCGTAAATTTGAAAACTATATTTTACCAGAGAAATCAATTCATCTTCTTACATGATTAGACAACATATGGTAGGTGAATTAGTGTCATTGTGCAGTTTTTTCGCGTGTCAGGGATGCATCTTTCAAACATGGTTTACTGAACTATAAAGTTTGCAAATGGGGAATCAAAAAAAGGATCGCTCTTATTATTTTTAAATCATGACTTTAATTAAACCCCAAGATCACTCTTTTTTCTTGAAAATCATTAACTTTAATTAAACGCCAGAGTGTTGAAATCAAAATGTAAATGTAAAGAGCTCACGTGAGGGGTTCGTTTTAAGAGGTGAAATTCTCGCGTGATTCTAACTTTCATGGAAAATAGTTGGCGAATTCACAAGATTTATCTCTTATCTCTGACAGATTCAAGAGTTTGGAATTTAAAAAAATGTCAAGCGCTTCCATCCTAAAATGGAAAAATTTTCAAAATTATACTTTTAATATTTAAAATTAGGGAACCAGAATTAGAGAGAATTTAAGTTGGAGAATATAGCTAATCTAACTATTTTCTTATTTTTGGGTAACTAAATTCTTAGTTAGGTTGACTACTTAAACCATTTAAGTTAACTAAGAAAAATACAATTTACCCTTGGAGAAATAAAATGAGTAGTTGGAATAACTTTTATAACTTAGAATTTTTAACTACTTTTCATAGTTGCAATAATTAAGAAATTAGTTATTTTAACTAAATTCTTAATTAATATAACTGAGAAAAGTAGCAAAAATGAAAACCGTTATTCCAATTACTCATTTTAATTACCTACAGTCCCAATCTATTTTTCTTAGTTAACTTAGATGGTTAAGTAGTCAATCTAACTAAGAATTTAGTTACCCGCAAATAAGAAAGAAGTTGGATGAACAATTTTCTCCAACTAAGTAAACTTAGTTGACGATTTACAAGGATTTTCTTTCAATTCAGCCTAATTTACTTGATAGAAGTAAAAAAGTGACCTACTAAAACCGTAAAAGTGATCAAAAGTGACTAATTTCTAACCCAAAAAGTGACTAAAATTGATTAAAAGAGTAATATGCATTAATAACGTGACTAATTTTCTTTTTAATTCAAAAGAATTCGATGAAATTTGCAAGAATGACAGGTGAACTTTAAAGAATTCAGGATAAATTCAAAAAATAAAACAATGAATTAACCTTTAGACTTTAGACAGCCGGAAAGCCGATATATCGGCTCTGGGGGAAAATCAGTATTTTTCTGTAAGAAACATGACCCCGGGGGGTTTTTGGATCGCTGATCACGAATCTGGGGTCAAATTTGAAAAATTCACGTCAGGGGCCCCCAATCCCCTCCCCCAAAGGCCCTAATTTTTTGTTATTCCTGAAACTCGGTGAAAATGTGACCCCTAGGGTTTTTGGGGTCGCTGATCATGAATCTGGAGTCAAGGTCAGCGACCCATAAAATCCCCAGGGTCATGTTTTCACCGAGTTTCGGGAATATCAAAAAATTGTATTATTCAAAATTTGTTCTATACCTTATCCGGCCGGGAAGCTGATATATCGGCTCGGCCTATGATATAAACTTGTATGCAGTTGATACATGATACGAGACCCAAATTTGGGCACTTTTAAAGGGCGGCATAATATCTCAAATCTCGGCCATCTAAAGGTTGAATAGAATTCGAGTCAATTTTAAGGAATTTAAGGAAAATAAGAATAATTTTATGAAATTGAACATATTCCACTGATTTTAGAAAAATTGGGGTGTATTTGTATGAAAAAGAAATATGATTAAAATAATTCAGGGTGAATTAAATAAAATCCATTGAATTGAGTAAATTCATAGGAATTCAAATGCTTTCAAAAGAATTCCGTGAGACTTTAAAAAATCAAGAGAATTCCAAAAAACGTAAAAGAATTCAGGATAAATCAATAAGGGTTTAGGGTGAATTTCATATTAATTCAATTGAGTTTAGTAAAATTAAAGTGAATTTAGAAGCATTCTAAAGAATTTGATAAAATGCATAATATTTTAAGGTGTGTTTTAAAGACGTCAGGGTACATTAAAAAAATTCCATTGAATTGTACAGAATTGAATAAATTTAGAAGAATTCAAGTACTTTCAAAAGAATTCAGCGAGAGTTAATAAAAACAATGGAACTCCCAGAAATTTAATAGAATACAGGATAAATTATTAAGAGTTTGGGATGAATTGCAAATTAATTCAAAAAAGTTCAGTAAAATTAGAGAGAATTTAAAAGAATTCAATCAAGAGACTGATTAAATTCTTAAGAATTTGATAGAATATAATTGATGAAAATTTCAAAAATAAAAAAAATTTCCACTGAATTGACTAAAATAGGAGTTGACAGAGGTTAGGGCGAATTTAACAGAATTTAAGTGAATTGAAAAAAAATAAAAAAATAAAAACGAATGAAATCAAATTTGAATGAATTTAAAGAAATTTAAGGAAAATAAGAAAAATTCTATGAAATTCATAAGAATTCAAGGTAAATTAAAAAAATCAAGTGAATTGAAAACAATTGAAAAATATGTTTATAATTTTATTGAAATAATTAAATTTGGAATTAATTGAGAAAAATTAAAAAAAAATTAAAATAATTTGATAAAATCCTTGAGAATTAAAGGTGAGTTTTAAAGATATTCGGGTGATTAAACAAACAACTAAAAAAATCCATTGAATTGAGTAGAATTAAAAAAAGCAGGGTAAATTCAAAACTGTAAGAGAACTCCAAAGAATTCAATAGCATTCAGGATAAAATAATAAGAATTTAGGGTGAATTCCAAATGAATTCGGATTAATTGAAAAAAAATACAAAATATCCCATTGATTTCATTCAATTTCGAGTCAATTCAGAAGAATTCAATGAAATTCAAAAGATTTCAATGAAATTGATAAGAATTTGAAAGAATGTAATTTACAGACTTTAGAGAAATTTAAGGGAAATGAGAATAATTCATAAAAATTCAAGGCGAAATGAAAAAGACCAAGTTAGTTGAAAACAATTCAAAAATATTTTAAAGCAATTATATCTGACGCGATCCGAGAAAAGGGACCTACTAGGCAAAAGTGAAATTTTACAAGGTGAGCGATTGAAGAAATCTCGAGCACGAGGCGCCCATTCAGAGACTCTTTTTCAATAATTTATATCTTGCGAAATAACGCAGATACAAAATTTCTGATTGCACACGTAGAAAGATCAGTTGGAGAACTTATAGAATCCATCATAAACCGAAAATCGATTTTTTGCCTAGTAGGTCCCTTTTCTCGGATCGTGTCACATTTACAAAAATTAAATTTTCAATGAATTGAGAGAAATTCAAGTGAATTCAAAAGAATTTGATGAAATGCCGAGGAATTCAAGGAAAGTTTAAAAGACATTAGGGGGAATTGAAAAAAAAACATTTAATTTCGTACAATTAAGTAAATTTAGAAAAATTCAAGCAAATTGACAAAAAATCAGATTAGTTTAGAAAAATTCAAAAGAATTTAAAAGAGTTGAAATTGAATTGAAAAAATATTCCAAATTGAAGTGAATTGAGAAGAATTCAAGAGATTTCGATAAAATTCATAAGAAATGAAGTTAAATTAAAAATAATTTAAGGAAATGGAACAAAATGTTTCAAATCCAAAAAAAATCCATTGAATTCAGATAAATGGTATGTTGATTAGAACTAGTGAATAACAATCTGATAAAATCCCTAAGAATTCAAGGTGAATTTAAAAGAAATGACTAAAGTGATATTTTGTATTTAAAAAGTGACTTAAGTGACTGTGGTGCAGCCCGGAGGATGCAAAAAAATGTTGGGAATTGAATTTTCGAAGATAATTTTCTTTGATGTTTCAAAAAATGTGGTTTTAATTTACAGGGGAAGACCGTCCAATAACTAATTTTAGGTTCGGTTCATAACTTTTTTACGAATGCTCATTACCTGAGCATCAGTTTTCCAAATCAGTAATATATACTTTTTCGCCGTTTTCGAGAGAATTGACTTTAAAATATTTGCCACAGGCCATACAGAGTTTGGCGAAAAACACTTCTAAACGGCCGGTAGCTCAGGCAGTAGCGCTTCGGCTTCGTATTCGGAAATTTGCATGTTCGATTCTCCCTGTCTGCACTTTTTTAAATTTATTTTTTATCTATTATAATGTTTATAAATATAATTACCTTCCATAATCTTCAAAAATTATGCAGATAATAACTTACTTTTTTTAACTTTATCATGTTTTTCGCAAACAAATTCATTTTCTATAAATGTTATTAATTTTTTCATAATATTTACCAATTACATTTAAAATTAGAAGTATGAACGAGGTTTTAAAAACGAAAAATTGTTTGTTTTTTTTTGCAAAAACATGATGCAGTTAAAAGAAAAGATTTACAATCATTTTAATAACTAAAAAAATAAAAAAAAGTGGAGGCAGCGAGAATTGAACACGCAACCTTCCGGCTATGAAGCCGAAGCGTTAGTGCCTGAGAAACTGGCAAATATTTTAAAGTCGA
>CAKNWT010208865.1:564-14944 GCA_932066315.1 Andricus coriarius
AAAGTTTAACTAATTTGTCAATTTATAAAAAACTCTTATAATCATACCTAAGATAGGGAGGGGGGGGGGGCCAAAAAATTGTAGACACTAACAAAGGGGGATACGTCGTTCAAAATTTCAGAACAAAATCTTGACGTAATTAATGCAAGACTCCTAGACGACGGACTTTTTAATTTTCAAGTTTTCTTCTTTGCAATGAGCGACGTACTTTCTATCGCATTCCTTGCCTTCAGCTCATAAATTTACATAAGAACGCTCAGCACTCTTAAATTAAAACTCCTCTTGAACTTAAATGCCCAAAAGTTTACTTCTGAGGGTGTTCCACTAAAGCGAGAATTTCATTTTCTAGCTGACGATTAGCGTTTCGATTAAAAAGTTATAGACCCAACAGGCTTTGCGGACATTTCATACTACTGAGGGCGATTATAAACTTTCCTTTTTTTCCCTGTCTTTTTATCCTTTACAGAATTTTAGCTGAGAGCTTATTTGTAATCTGTAATCTGTCCGAACAGCTAGGTGTAGCAAGTTGTCAGTTTGTAAAGAGCAACTTTCGACGGATAGTCTGGCTTTGCACACGAAAAACTTTTTATCGGCGACTAACTCTGAATATGATTCACAGTCTGATACAAAATGGGGCAAAATATATATTTCACGGTATGTATTTATGAACCTCTGAACTCTTGAACTTATGACCTCTTAGGGTTTGTGCTTGCATTTCGTTGCTCATTACATACACATGTAAGTACTTACATTTTCAAGTGACGTAGGTTTATTTTTACCACGAGACCTAAATTTTTTTACATCAATAGGCATTAGGGTACTCTAGAACCACTTCTTGCGTACTATAAAAAATATACCTACAGCACACAACAGTATTTGCAATGCCGGCTCTTGAGAACTAAGGAAATATTACAGGCTTTTTTTACTCTGCGTAGTACATTTTTAAATTACACAGGTACAGAGAAAAAAATCATGTTCAGTAAACTAGACCACCATACCCATATGTTGTTGGGTTCGCTGAATCCGAATAAAGTGTTTATTATACTCCATCAGGTCACCGTTCGTCCCTGACATAAAAAAATGACTTAAGCACACTGAAATAATCGCTTTTGGAGATGAGGCATAATACTTTATTCATTTTTTATGGTATCGTGCTCTTCTTTCTCAAAAGGTCGATGGAAAGGATTTCTCTTAAAGTTTTATGACCCTTCCAACATGCACTCTTTTAAATGTCTAACAAAAGTCAGCCATCATATTTATATCCCATCTTCCTTGATGCTGACGTTCGATTTCTTTTATATCTTGTAGGAATCGTTCTTCTTATTCCTCACTTTAATGTCATAAATTCATTGAGAAATAATCGAGATTGAAAAAGAGGAAGTGCAGTTTCAGATTCATCAAACACTCCATTTTTCCGAAGTTTTTCACTATGTCAGCTTTTATTTTTTTGTAGCCCTTATACTTTTGATTGCGTAGGAAATTTTTTACAACTTGCTTGAAACTAATCCATGCTGCCTTCTGTTTTGGGTTCATTGACGTGATGAAATTCTCATAATTCAGCATTTTCCGAATTTGTGGCCTATCGAAAATGCCTTCTTCCAATTTTGCATCCGATAATTTCGAAAATTTTCCTCTTAAATACTCGTAGCAAATTCCTTCTTCATTGAGAGCTTTGACAAACTGTTGCATTAGACCAAGCTTTATGTAGAGAAGGGGAAGTAGTATTTTTTAAGTCAATCAGAGGATTAGCGATGAGGTTATTAGAACCTGGTTGAAATGATGTTCTTTTTGACCATGTTTTCTGTTTATAGTAATTGTCTCGATCCCGACTACGCCATAAGTATAACAAGCAAGGGTTGTTCGTGAATCCTGATTGCTGTCCCAGTATGATGTTAAAAATTTTTATATTCTCACAAACTTACTAATCTTGGCTGGCTTCAATTCATTGACGTCATGATGATATACCAATAAAGATTCCTTTGTTTCCGAAAATTACTTTCTGAAATTCTTCTCTCTATCTCTATAATACTTCACATTCATGGCTTCTGACAATAAATTTGTACTTTACAGTACTGATGCAAGGTATTCTGCACCGTCCTTAGGTAATCCTAAGTCTCTTACAAGATTGTTTAATTCTTCTTGCGTACACTTTTTGGGAACTCTCTGAATTTCGTTGTATGGGCTAAAATCGTCATCAGGAGAGCTTATTTTTTCCACTTCGGAACCATCACTAATCTCCAGATCCTCTATTAAAACAGATTGAACGTGCTATTTTATCTTCTATGCTATAGTTGTTTGAGAACAAACTACCGATCGTGTCATCATAATTGCTCCCATTATCAGTCTCGAATGATTTAATGGATCTCGTTACTGTTGCAATATCGAGATGAGAAGTGTTATTATCACCCTTCCTAGTAACCCTTATCAAGGTAATCATATATAAATAGCAGTCATTTTCCATTAGTGGTGTTTCCCAGAAAGTGGGTTTCATGAATTTCAGGGTTTTACTATCCCGACTGATATCCCAAAGTCTCAAAATTGTATTATAAAAACTGTGATATCAGTTTTAACGAATTTAGTAAGTGAATTTTTTTTCTTGGAACTGACTCTAATTAAATGTAAACATCTGATAAGGGTAAACTTAACGCCTAAAATCCAAAAGATAACGACTATATGATATGTCTTTTGTATAGTCTAATGAAGCACTAGAATATTGATCATTAACATTTTTAATCAAATTCATCATTTATACATTAATCAGTTTTTCTTCTAATTCGAAAATATGAGGATTGTTTCTATTCTCGATTTATCCTCGACAATTATCCTCATATCTATTGGTGAATGTAATAATAAAATATCTATATAATTTTAATTACATTTTAAAGCTTTCCTAAAACCCGTAAAAGATTAAAAATATTTCTGCTTTGGAACAGGTAATACTGAAAAAGAATTACAATTCGTAGTTGGAACATCCGATAATTTCTGGTCACCAGAATTACAATTGTGATTAGGAATAGAGAATTTTGTAAACGAATTATAATTCTAAACTTAAAAAGAGATTTTTAAAGACAGAATACTCATTATTTTCTATTCCTTTCCTATCCGATCCGATTCTGACCTATCCAATTCTATCCTATCTGATATTTGATTGTATCCGATCCTATCTGATTCTATATTATCCTATCCGAGTCTATCAGATTCTATCCTATCCGTTCATATCAGATTCTATCCGGTTCTATCTGAGGCTATTCGATTCTCATAACATTCTTACGTTCAGAGAACATTATAGAATTTGAATGTCAGCTGGGAACTACTCAGTTGACTAAAGTAGTTACCATTAATGATTTAGGTGTTGTGCTTAACTCTGATATAAAATACGATCCACATATTAATGCAATAGTTAATTCGACATTGAAAACTCCAGGTTTTATAACCAGATCTTGTAAATTTCTTAAGGACAACAATACCATGATCACATTGTTTATCACTCTAATCAGATCGAAATTGGAATATAACGCGATCGTATGGGAACTGCATCAAAGAAATCACCTAAATTCACTTGAAAACATTCAAAACAAGATTTCTTAAAATATTGTTCTTCAAAAAGGAAGGGCACTATCCACCAATAGGCAGCGATTATCTACAATCATGAAAAAAAATTTATCTCTTTACGCTAGAAGAACGTTACAAATACATGCTACTAGTATATTTGTTTAAACTTATAAGAAGCTTTGTAGATTGTCAATATCTTTTAGAAAAGATTCAACACTTATTTCGAACCCCGGCATTAAATTATAGGCACAGAGAAGTTCGTATTCTATATTCCAACAACAAATAAAAAATTGATTTAAAATTCACCGATTTTCCGAAGGTGTACCAGCATGAATGATTTTGTTCTTTATACAGCGAGCAATTCTAATATTGACATATTTACGATCTCTTGCTCAGTCTTCAAAACAGAAACAAAAAATGGTATAATCTCTCGTAGAGTATAAAGGTGAGAAGAGCAATTACATTCAGCCTTTCATAATTAAACTTAAGGTACATATTAATACATTGTATTACTACAATTAAACTTTATACCCTGTAATTAGCCTTGGCTGTTGGGTATTATTTTCAATGAATAAAATAAATAAATAAACAAAATAGTAAAGCATAACAGAAAACTTCGTGGAATATATATGTTACGGCTATACAACAAGCGCTTGCTTTCAAAAATGGTCCAAAATAAATATGGATAGTGGCGCGGTTGAAGAAATGACCTAAGAAGAAATCCGGGAAGCTCCATGAAAATCCGTTTAAGTCCCGCAAAATCTCTTGAAATCTGAATCAACTCCTCGAAAACCCTTAAAATCTTGTAAAATCGGTTGGAAAAATCAAATTTCTCTCTGAAACTGTACTAGGTAATTTTTTCAAACTCTCAAAAAATTTTAAGTCACTTCAAATATTTTTAAATAATTTGAAATCTGTGAAACCTCTCGTAATACTTTGAAATCGTTTGAAATACCCTAAAACTTGTGTAAACTCTTGAAATATTTGTAAATTCCTTATAAAATCGGTTGAAATCCTTTAAAATAGGTAAAAATCTTTTAAATCTGTTGAAATCCGTCAAAATATTTCGAAATCCATTAAAATCTTTGAAAACAAAAATTCTCCAACTTTCTTGAAAATTCTTTCAAATAATAACCAGTCTTTTCAAATTCCGTTAAATCATTTGAAATCTCACAAAATTCTCTGAAATCCATAGATATTCCTTGGAATCTTTTGAAATCTCTTAAAATCTTTAAAATCCCGTGAAATCATCGAAATCCCTTTAAATCTTTTAAACCATGTTACAGTCCATTACAATATTTTCAAGTCTCATGAAATCCCTTCATATATCTTCAAATTATCGAAATTTCCTGACATCCATCAAAATCCGTTAAAATAATTCGGTATCTCTTGAAATCTTTAAAATCCTTCGAAATGCCTTGACTTCTTTTAAATTATTTTGAAATTTCTTTAAATCTCTTGCAATCCATTTAAATCCTTTGTCATCACCGTTGAAATTGTTCTTAATTCCTTAAATTATCTCAAAATCCATCAAAATCTGCTGAAATCTTTCGAGGTCTCTTGAAATTCCGTAGAATCTCTTAAAATATAAGTATCTCCAAGAAGTCCCTTAAAATCTTGTAAATCCCTTGAAAAATTGAGGTTCTGTCTGAAATTTTACTAGGTAATTTCTTCAAATTCTTCAAATTTATTTAATTATTTTAAATTTGTGAAACCTATCGTAATCTTTTGGAATCTTTGGAAATACCCTTAAACTTTTGTGAACCCATAAAATCTTTTAAAATCTGTTGAAATCTTTTAAAATAAGTGGAAATTTCAAATCTATTAAAATTACTCAAAATATTCTAAAATCCATTAAAATCTTTCAAAGGATATTAAAATTCGCAAAATTCTTTTAAAATCCTTTCAAATAATAAGAAGTCTTTTAAAATTCCGTTGAATCATTTGAAATCTTACTAAATTCTTTAAAATCCATGGTTATTCATTGGAATCTTTGGAAATCTTACAAAATTCTCTAAAATCCCGTGAAATCATCGAAACCTCTTTAAATCTATTAAAATCCATTTAAATAGATTCAAATCTTTGGAAGTCTTATGAAATCCCTTCAGATTCTTTCAAATGATTGAAATCCTATTAAAATCCCCTGGCATCCTTCAAAATTCGTGATTTCTTTTGAATTATCTTAAAATCTCTTAAAATCTCCTACAGTCCATTGAAATCCTTAAGATATCTGAAAATTCATAAAAATCCGCTGAAATCTTTTTGTGTAAAATTCGCTTGCAAAATTGAAATGCTCTCTGAGATTTTAGTAGGTAATTTCTTCAAATTTTTTCAATTCGTTTAAAATCCTTTAAAATAATAGAAAATTCTACGCAATTCTGTCAAATCTTGTAAAACCTCACAAAATCCTCAAAAATCCAAAAAGCATCCAAACCGCGTTAAAGCTGTTGAAATCCTTTAAAATCCTTTGAAATCTTTGATGATTTTTTTGAAAGAAATACCGTGAAATCTGATGAAATTATATGAAGCACCTTCAAATCCATTCAAATATTCGAAATCCCATTAAAGTCTCCTTAAATCCTTCAAAATTTTTAAAAATACTTCAGTATGTCTTGCAATCCTTTGAAATTTGTGGAAATCCCTTTTAATTCCTAAAAATTTCTCAAAATCCCCAAAAATCTGTCAAAATCCTTCAGTATCTCTTGAAATCCATTAAATTGATGTGACTTATTTTGAAATATTTCGAAATCTCTGGAAATCCTCTGTGATTTTCGGAAATCGATCTCATTACCTTAAAATTCAACGGAATGTATTAAAGTCCTTCGATATTTCCTGAAATCCCGTGAAACCTCTTGAAATCTGATTAAAATCCCGTAAAATCTTGTGAAATTTCTTGAAAAAATTGAGATTCTCTCTGAAATTGTACTAGGTAATTTCGTCAAACTCTTGAAATTTGTTTAAACCATTTGTAATCCGTGAAATCTCTTGTTATCCTTTGGAATCATTTGAAGTACCTTAATCTTTCGTAATCCCTTGAAATATGTTGAAATCTTTTCAAATCATTGAAAATATTTTATAATATTGCTTACAGTGAAAATAATAATTGATATACTGTCGATATATGAAGTCAAAAATATAAAATCTTACGTAAGAGGGGGGGGGGGGGTTACGAAAACCTCACAAATCCTCACAATACGGGGACAATGGGTCTAAAATTTAAAAAGTCATCCACATAATTAATAGGCGTTTCCTAATGAAATTTGAGCTCATCGAATTTTAAACTGACACCCAAATTTAAACTTGCAACTGAATTTTAAACTTCTTCTAATCGCTTTTTTACGCACAGTTAAATAAATTTTTTTAATGAATTCGTCATCTCCGATGGATTCATAAGATATATTTAAACTGAAAATGGTAAAAATGGCAAGGAATTTTAGCTGTTTTGAAGCTTGAATAGTAAACGAAATTGCCTCAGAATTTCTTCCTCAGGTTTTTCCTGACCTGGATTTCAAGCTGAGAACAAGTAATAGAGGAAAAAGAATCATACCAATATTTCAAGAGCTTTAGCACTCACCTGAATTTGCGGGCACTTCAGTATTGGCAGTTCCGTTTTGTCCAGGACTACGGGAACTGGAAGTTCTCCCTAGAGGCTCCAAACGGATCGCCTCACTACTCGTCGTTCTCGTAGAAGTTGGGGCAGGCATGTTTTGAATTGAAAGCGACTTATTTTCAATCTTTCCACTCAGTCACTATATCCTATATTCAATTTTAGGTTATTAAAAAAATGTAAGTCAATCCAAGCTAATCTATCATTTGGCACGGAAAATCACACTTCCTTATATCGACTTCCTCAAATTTGCTTCTTCTGAGGAACATTACATTCACAACCAAGAGCACCATTGATTCAAAATTCCTCCCTTAGCACCTAGTTATATTTTTTTCTTTTTCTAACTTCCTCTTCATCCTTTTCTTTTACTGGAACTTTCTTTCACTCTTCTCAAAAGCATTGAAGATTTTCCATTTCCTCCCAAGAAGGACATTCCATTGTTCGAGTTTTCAAGTCTCTTGCTTACAAATGGCTTTTAGGATTAGATTCTCCCATCGATTGTACTTTTCAGAAAAATAATCTCCTTCTTCTGATACTTTAGGATTCAAGATTGGTCCCCTAGCAAAGGTTTTTAAAAAGTAAATGTAGAAAAAGCAGAAAAAATTCACTCTTTTATTCCATTTGTCCTATAGATTGAAAAAATATTGATTCAGCTGATCAATCTCTCTCTCTCTCTCTCCTTATTAATATTTTTTTTCATACGAATGATTGAATTTCTCTGTTTTAATTATAAATTTTTTTCGAAAATTATTTTTCGAGCTATCGTGCTTTATTTTTAAAGGGTTATTATAGAGAAACGTATTTTAATTGTCATTCAAGCGCTGATAATTAAGCTTCAGTAACTTCAGTATTCCCAGTTCTGCTCCAACCCTTAACACATCTCGATGAATAGTTGCATCTGGAACAGAAAGCAACAAGAAAGTTTTACCTCGGGATTGAGTAGCGGTTAATTAATTAACAGAGGTTGAAGCGATTCTCCGCAGAATGTCAAGCTTTAACCCAGTTTACCTTTACATTCAAATATCTGGATATTTTAAAAATTGAAAACGTTATTTTGTCAGATATTTTTGAACACGGGAGCGCGAAATATAAATTTTAGATGGTGATCAAAAGTTAGACGATTCTGTGCCCTGACCTATTTTCCAGACAAAATTTATTATCCAATACTGTGGTACGTATGAAGTAAAATTAGACATACATTCATATGAGTCAATATAAATTTCCTGTCTATTATTATTTCTAGTAAGGGACAATACATAAATTATGTAACAGAGTTAGATTGGGGGGGGGCGAAGGGGGGGGGCCAAAATAAGTTATTTGAACGTTTCAAAAACTGTCATAAGTCAGACCAAATAATGTTCTGAAAACGTTTCATCTTCCAAATACGTCCTTGAAATGTCTCTGGAACATTGTATGTTCAAGGAACGTTATTTGGAATGACTTAAAACGTTTTTAGAACGTTCTAATAATGTTTCTGGATAGTTGCACCCACTAGGATTTGCTTGGATACTTGGCCAGAGGAGAGGAAAACTGCAGAAAACCACCTCCCTAGTTCAGCCGGTTTTTTGACAGTCGTGTTTAAAGGTAGATGTCCGGCCAAGAACTTTGAATGCACACAATCATCGAATTTTTCTAAATAATGCTCGGAAATTTGTTCGAATGCCCCATCAAGCTTAACACGTATTTCCCATAAGAAAAAAATACGTTTTTGTCAATTTTATTCAGAATCCTCCATATTAACTGAATCGAGTTGAAACTCAACATTTCTCTTCACAATTAGCCATAGACTTTGAATAAAATATTACTTTTCGAATATCATCCACATAAGTCTGTTTTATAGGGTCCCAAAAAACCCCATAACTGAAAAAATGGGTTTTGCGAGTTTATGTCGCAAATTATAATTTTTTTGCTGTTTTTTTTTAACGTAAATTGCTTCCGATACATAAAACACTACTTTATACTGATAATTAGACTTTTACATAAATTGTTTTAACAATTTATTATAGTTTTAGCAATTTCCTCTTAGAATGGAGATAGATAGTCATGGTTTTTTCAAAAATTTTCCACTTTTTGTCCAATTTTCAATTAGAGAAAGGGTAATGTTAACAAACATAATTGTTTAAACAGTGTATTCTTATTTTTAATAATATCTTTGAATAATGCTAGAAATTGCAGTTTTTTTCTGAAATTTCCAACTTTTTGTTTACTTTTCACTAAGAGTGAGTTATTATTTAATTTAATATAGCAAATCTGATTTTTTAAACAAATTATTCTTGTCTATAGCTATCTTCTTCCATATTTATACTAGATAGTTACTTTTTTTCTGAATTTTTTAACTTTTGTCCATTTCTAATTTAGAGTAAAGTAATAATTAATTCAATTTACCAAAAATAATTGTTTAAACAATTTATTATTATTGATAATAATATTCTCTCTGCTGAATGGTAGAAAGTTGCGGTTTTTCTCAAATTTTTAAATATTTGTCTATTTTTCATTCGGAGTGACTTCATAATTATTTAAGTTAAACAAAAATAATTGTTTAAACAAATAATTTTTGTTAATAACTATCTTCAGCTATATTAATGCAAAAAGTTGCGGTTTTTTTTTAAATGTTTAACTTTTTGCCCACTTTTCACTTAGCGAGGTAATAATTAATTGAAGTTGATAAAAATAAATGTTTAAACAATTTAGTATTGTTTTTAACTATTTTATTTTATATAAGTACTAGAAAGTTGCGGTTTCTTCTGAAATGGTAAACTTTGCTTTGCCCTTTAGTTATGAAAAAATGATAAATAAACATGAGAGAAAACCATATTTTAAATAATCTCTTTCTTTTTCGTGAATAGATTTTGCTGGAGGGGAACTAATATCAAAATATGTTCAATTCCAAACTTTTCTCTTATGCTTTGCAATAAACTTCTTGATGTAATTTAAAACAAAACTTTTACAAGTCATTTACACACCTAGTTCTCCCACCTACGCCTAATTATTCCATTCTTTGTTTTTGTCTCTTGTGTATGATAGCTTTTTTGTGGACATTAATTTTTTTAAACATGGTGAAAAGAGCAAAAATAATTCACTTAAAAAAGTAAAATACTATTTGAATAATGATTCTTGTTGCAAAACTAAAGATTTCAGAAAAATGTCACTTTCAAGCATTACTTTAAGAGAATATAGTTATAAACAATAATCAATTGTTTAAATAAACATGTTTGTTAATTTGCATTAATTATTACCACACTGAGTGAAAAGTGGACAAAAAGTTTAAGAGTTCAGAAAAACCGCAACTGTTTAGCACTTATATAAGAGAAAATAGATATAAACAATTATGAATTATTTAAACAACTATGTTTGTTAACTTGCATTATTTATTACTTTACTAAGTAAAAAGTGGGTAAAAACTTAAACATTCCAGAAGAAACCGCAACTATATTGCATTAATAAAGTAGAAGCTAGTTACAAACAATAATAATTTGTTTAAATAATTATTTTTGCTAATTTGAATTAATTATCAACTAATCCTATGTGAAAAGGAGATAAATAGTTGTAAATTTCAGAAAAAACCGCAACTTTCTAGCATTATTCAAATTGAATATGACAATAATAATGATCAATTGCTTAAAACAATAATTTTGTTAACTTTAAGTAATTATTCAACTCACTCAAAGTGAAAAGTGAACGAAAAGTTGAAATTGCAGAAAAAACTGTAATTTTCTGGCATAATTCTAAGAGAATATTATTACCAATAAAAATAAATTGTTTAAACAATTATGTTTGTTAAACTTAATGAATTATTATTATCTCTCTATAATTGGAAATTGGACAAAAAGTGAAATTTTTTTGAAAAAACCGCTACTTTCTATATCCATTCTAAGAGAAAATTGCTAAAAACAATAATAAATGGTTTAAAAATTTATTTAAGCATCTAATTATTCATTTCCATTTTAAAAAATGCAAAAAAATCATAATTAGCGCCAAAAACTCGCAAACCCCATTTATTCACTAAAAGGGTTTTTTTAGACCCCATAAAACAGACTTATGGGGGTGATATTTGACAAGTAATATTTTATTCGTATTCTATGGCTAATTGCGAAGAGAAGAGTTGAGTTTCAACTCGATTCAGCTAATATTGAGGATTCTGAATAAAATTTACAACGAAAAAACATTTTTTGGACCACCCTAATACACAACCTGGTCGTACGTCAAAGATGGTCATCCATCCGAGTGCTATCCGCGCTCGAAATAGCTTAACATCCTGACACTTCCCGTGTCAATTTTAAATCTTCGAAACTGTACAACAATTTGAAATGAAGAATTTTTATTTTTCATGACTTAAAATACTTGGAATAAAGAAGAAGCTTCAAACTTTTTGACTTCTGATATTAGTTTCAGTAAAAATAATTAAAATTCTGAAGTCTGTTACAATTACTAATTTTAAATTTCAAATAAGGGTGGAGTCCCTAATTTTCTTAATTTATTATAATAAAAAGTCAAAATAATTTCAAATATTATACAAATTTTATGACTTTTCCTTTTAAACATTTTTAAAACTGTGAATTGAAAAATTGTATATCTTTTTGATCAGCTTTCATCTTGAAACTTTCAATATTATGCTATTTTAAACTGGCATCGTAAAAAATTAAACAATCTTGAATTGAAAGCATATATCGAAACATTGAAAATGGTTTGGTTTCATTTTTAACATTTTCAAAATTGTATCGTTTAAAAATAATTGTATTTTTTGAAAAATTAATTGAAATCAATGATTGGTTAAATAATTAATTTTAACCCGAAATGTCTACAATTGCTTAAATAAACGTTTAAAATAAAACAATTTTAAATTAAAAACCGTAAACAATTGAATAAATCCCAATTCGAAGTTTTTGATGTTAAACAACCTTTAAATGAGGAACATTAAAATTGTAGATTTACTAAAAAATGATAGAATGTCAAATTAATGGTCTTTATAATTAAGATTTTACAGGTTTCATAAATACAATTAAAAATGTTCGTTTCTTTTTCAAAATTAAGAGTATTATATTTAGAGCAATGAAATTTTGGCAAATTCCCCAAGTAGCTGAAAATTTCTGCATCCCTTCAATTCTATAAAATTCTCTATTTCTCTGAATTCCTAACAATCACTGAATTCCCGCAATTCCTGGTATAATCTGAATTCCCTAAACGCTCTGGAACACCCGAAATTCTCTAAATTCCTTGAATATTCTGAATTTCCTGAATTCTTTACATTTTTGATCATCTTTGAATTCCTTGAATATTTTGAGTTGCCTACATTCCTTCAATTCCTTAAATGCTCTAAGATCCCTGAAATTGTCTTAAATCCCTGAATTCTTTGAATTCTTTGAATTCTCTGAATTCCTTAAAATCTTTGAATATTCTGGATTCCTTGATTATTCAGAATTCCTTTAATATTATGAATTCTCATCATATTCGGAATTCTATGAATTTCTTGAATGTTCGGAATTCTTAGAATATCTTGAATATTCTTAATTCCTGAAATTCTTTGAATTGTCTAAATAACCTAAATTCCTTTAAATCTTCTGAATTCTCTGGATTCCCAGAATTCATAGATTTTCTAAAATTCCTTGAATTCTTCTAAATTCCTCTGAATTCGTTGCGTTATTTTAAAGTCAATTTAGATAATAGAGAGAATTTGGATGAATTCAAATATACCTGAGAATTCGAAAGAATGAAGAAGATTTGAATGAAGTTGAAAGAATTCAAAATGATTTGAAAGAGTTTAGAATCATGTCAAGGATATCAAGGGAATAAAAAAACGTTAGAAACTGAATACTTTTGAAGTAAATTCATTATTTTTCAAGACCTTTTCCACATTTATCAGTCAACGAATATTAAAAAATTTCCTTTTAAATGAAAATTTGCTTGGTTCAACCAAGATTTGACGTAGGGGAATCTCCTTACATTGGATAAGGCAACCTACAGTAGATAATCATTAATTAAGAGCACAAATAAAAGAAAAATAATTAATTTAAATTTAAATTTATTAAGACGTATAGTGTCTTAACTAATAATTAAATAAAATTAATTATTTTGCATACGCTAGTATTTTTAATTAATGATTATCCACTGTGGGCTGCACTATCCACTGTAGGGGGCCTCCCCTATGTCCATGAAACCAGTTCTTTTGGTTCATGGAAACTTTTTCTGAGTGCAGCGAAAATCCGGGGAATTAACCCCTCGGTTGATGATGAGCCGGTCTCCCCCACACGTGCCGCTTAGCCTCATTTTATGGAATTGTATATATGTATATATACTGTGTACCTATCTATGTATTTATTATTTTTATTGATTTTGTTATGAAGTAGATAGAAACTTTTTTAATTTCAATAAAAGAAGAAATATTATGAGAGAAAGTTAGACAGCCTTTCCAAATAGAAACTAAAGGATGAAATTTATTGCCCGAATTTTTCTTCAAAGTTTTTTTATTTATTTTACTCTCTTTAACCCTCCATTTAGATCTGTTCAGAGGGGATGGATGTGACGTCTAGGTTATTGCAAACTTGGGAGGAATGACATCTGCAGTTTACGAGCACGAGGTATCGGGGCGCTAGTCTGAATTTCAAATATCTTCTAAAATAAATTTTTTTATGAGTTTGATTCAGCTACCAACCATTAGCCAGGGTGCCTAGCATTTCTTTAACAAAAAAATTCAAGGACTTTTCCAGGTTTTCCAGGACAAAAAAGTTCATTTTTCCAGGTACCTTTTTTTTACAGTGAAAAAATACTTTTCACGAAATATAGTAGAATTTGTAGGTCTGGTAGAACTAAAAAAAAATAATCAAAGTGAGTTCAATTCCGCGTGTAATGAACTTTTTTTAATTAGAACTGGTTGAAATTGACTAAATCATCGAATTTTAAGCTAATTTACGTTTAGTTTTCAATGTAATAATTCAATTTTCAACGCAAGAAATGAATTTTCAAGCAAATTCATTAATTTTCTACCAAAAAAGACGAATTTTCAACTAAATACTTCAATTTTTAAATAAAAAAGATTAATTTTTTTCAACCAACTGGGTAAACTTTTAAATAAATAAAAAAATTTTAAACGAAAATAGAATAGTTAAATCTCCAGTTTAAAGAATTTATTTTACAACAAAAAAACGAATTTTCATAAAAGTTGTTAAATTTTCAACCAAAGTGATGAATTTTAAACTAAAATGGTGAATCTTCAACTGGAATAGT